>PVLC010015042.1:0-38119 GCA_004027655.1 Graphiurus murinus
AGTGGTGCTATCACAATCCTCAATCAGACCTGGTTTGTATGTGCAAGTCTCATCACAGGATTATTTCCAGTCTCCAGGTTCTGAGGTTGAGCCCTCCAGCAGGGCAGGGCAGGGCAGAACAGGAACATGAATGATGCTTCTCAAAGCTATGCAATCTAGCTTCCAAAGTTGTGCTGCAATTCAGCCCCAAAACCAACAGGGCAGCACAGCTCAAAGGATACTCTTGAGCAAGGCCAAGCCCTCAGGAAAGCAAGAGGAGTCATCCACATGTCTGTCTGTCTATGCAATCAGGTTGGTACCCAAGTTCTGGGCACAGTAGCTTATTCTGCCACAATAGGGGCTAATCATCACCTCAAAACTGATATACTGATAGGTATGGTGGTGTACACCTGTTATCCCACTAATTGAGAGGCTGAGACAGGATTGAAGGTGCGAGGCCAGTCTTAGCAACTTAGCAAGACCCTCAGAAACTTAGACCCTAAGGAACTTAGTAAGATCCTGCTTCCAAATTTAAAAAAAAAAGGGTGAGGGTGTAGCCTGGAGGTAGAATGTCTCTGAGTTTAATTCTTAGCACCACATTAAAAAAACAAAAAAAAAAAAACTTGATATACTGAGCCTCTCTAATGTATGGTATTTAAATGAGGTCTCATTTGCACACATCCTAAGGAAGATGATTTGGCATGTTTTGCCCTTGTCATTTTCTCCTTTCAGCATACCACAACTTCAAAGAATTAGAGTTTGGGTCACTTAAAACGTGTTCTTATTATTTTCCCCAACCTTTTTGTCCCCAGAGAAATAAGGTCCTCTGTCACTTAGAAAACAGACACAAGAACTTGTAAAGCTAGGTTTGAAGCCAGGCGTCGTGGCACACACCTGTAATCTCAGGACTTGAGAGGCTGAGATAGGAGGATTACAGGTTCAAAACCAGCCTTAACAACTTGGTGAGGTTGATATCAACTTGTTAAGACCTCGTTTCAAAATAAAAAAATAAAATGGGGCTGGAGGTGTAGTTCTGATGTAGAATGTTCCTGGGTTTTATCCCCAGTAAACACACACACACACACACACACACACACACACACACACACACACACACACAATCAACCTAGGTTTGAATTAAAGGACACTGACTCGATTGGCCCTGGTCTGTTGTAAAAAGAGCTCTGGGATACTGTCCCAACATTAGGATGAACTGATCCTGGTTCACTGGTATCAACATCTGTAAACAGACACAAAGAAGTAATTGTAAGTTATCAAGGTCTGGGGAAACAGGAGTTACCACATAATTACCATTGTTTCAATCTGAGTTACCACTACTTCACCTCAAAACAACTGGCAGCCAGTGTACAATTAACTCTCCTTACTGCAGAACATATATCAAAACAGTAACAAAATCAGATTAACTTGAAGTCATCTAATGAATGCAAAACCACTTACCCAAACTCCAATAGCTAGTGGTATCAGCTGGTTTTCTAGGCACATACCTTTCAGAAGAGTTTGCCCAAAGCCCCTAAAGTTTGAGAAGCAATCTATTCCACTGGTATCCTAGATTAAAAGGCCAGCTCAGCTACAAGACTCCAAATTCACTGAGATTTGCAGATTCTTTCCCCAAACACAGTTTGTAGCCAATGTAGGAGTCAATGGCTTCTCCCTGTGTTCAAGTCCCCTCCTACCCATCCGCCCCCTTTAAAAATTAGAAAAAAGCCACCAGTCTTCACACTGGCTGATGAAATTTCAGCCTACAGGATATTTTCATACTTGAGTTATAATAAACCATTGAAGAGTGGACAACTAAGTAACACATAGGATGAAGCATTTTACACTGAGCATGAGCTACAAAATTAAGTCCAAAATCTTTAACCTGGGCCAAAGCCAAATACACACACACACACACACACATGCACACATGCACATGCGTCACTACCAATTCTCCATTGCTTTGAGCTCCTCCTCAGTATGGATAGTAGAGTCTATCCTTTGCCCCTCGCTGTTCACTAAGTCATTTGCTTGCTAAGACTCTGTTTGCATTCATGTTGGAATTCAGTAATTCAGTACCAGGCTCTATTGCATCCCCTTCATCACCCCAGGACTGCCCAGAAAGCTCCATTCAAGTTGGTTCTAATAATCCATCTACAGGTGCTATTAGAGTACTAGAACCTACAACAAGTCTTCAAGTTCTGATTCATCTTTCCCAAGCACTAGAAAGTTTTATTTAACATCTCTAATACTGAGTTTACTACAAATAGCCCAAGCAACATTTAAGTCTCTTAACTGCCTGGCTCAAAAGGCTGATTCACTCAAAGGACATACTAGTCACTGTTGTGAGCTTCAAAAGAAGAAGAAGAGAGAAAAAAAAGCATACTCTTTCTGTTCCAGTCCACTGTGATATGACTTAAGAGAGCCAAATCAAGGAGAAGTCTTGATTAGACCTCAAGTGGACAATATGGTCAAGGTGAGGCTCAAATGCAGTAGACTGTTGGAGATGAATGCCCCAAACAGAAGGCAAAAGTGGGTTACATCCCTTGGTTACATGCCAACTCAAAGATGCCGACATAAGAAATGAGCCCCACAATGGTCATTATCTAATGTAATCCAGTGAGTGAACTCTTAGCACCAATCTACATCTCAGCTGAGTGTTATTAGTCATCAGGAGGACCAGACAAGAGTGGAACTATTGCAACATAAATTCTGCCTCCCCACAAAAAACAATTTGAAACTTAGATCTTCAGCGTCATCTTTGTGAAATCTGTGCCCAATCCTTCAACCTTAAGTTCACAAAAGAATGGAAGATTCATATACTAGCACACATCTAGAGTACTTATTATACAATTTTAAATATTGGAATATAAGACAAAAAGGTGTGCCCTCAAATGAACATCCCATTGTAGCTCCAGAGATTTATCTGACAGAAAAGACCCTGGTGACCAATTCCTCATCCTCTCCCTCTCAGCAGGGTGACTTTTATTACAATAGTCCAACAGCACCTGTAAAAATAGTAAATGACAAGACCTTCGGAAAGGTGACAGAAATAATCAAAAAGCATCTTCATTTTCTATTCTCTCCTTTTGGCTCTTATTTTGTCTGCCTATTCTGAGCCCTACTTCCACTTCTCTGACCCTGTCTCTTCACACAACATTTTGCTCATCAAGCTCTGGCTATTACTGCCCCTTTCCTCACCCCTTTCTTCCCAGTCCCTGGAACTTGCCAAGCTCAGTCCAGCTAGTTCCTTAGCTAACTGTTCCATGGAACATAAAAGGATCCTCCCTTTATCATTGTATGGCTGGCTCCTTTTTATTTAAAGCTCAGCTTAAGTGTCACCTCCCCAGAAAGATCTTCCTTGACGGCATCCCAAATGCTTTTTATCGTATCATTTATTCTCTTTAGCACTTAATCAAAATCAGATTTATGTGCTTATGTATTTTCTGTCCCCATCCCCCACTCCAATGTAAGTTCCTTGAGAGTGAACCTTTTGCTTGTGTTCATCTTTGTACACCCAGTGCCTAAAATACTGGTTAGCACTTAGTAGCCAGTCAGCAAATGTTGGTTGAATGAATGAATGAATTTTGGACTTGTCATTCAATGGCAAACTAGGTTCCAAATGAATTAAGGTAAGAACAGTAGTTATTCTTTTGTTGTTTTTTGGTGAAACATCTAAACTCACTGTTACTTGTACAATCAAAGCATTAAGCGTTGTGTTTTATCAGCCCCAAAAGCCCTGATAAGTAGGATGGGACTCTCTTCCCAGCATCAGAAGAACATCTGTTATGATAATTCTTCTAGCAATATGCATATCAAGCTCAGTTACTGAGGGACAGGATTTATGCACACTTTCTAATCAAAGAATCTCTAAAATTTAGGCACTATCTCTTAAAGTTCTTAATTAGACAGTTTCAGATTTGAGCATTTCTAAAAAATAGACCAACACCAAAACAAGAATCATTACACTTCACTCTGAAATCCATATAACAGGGTGGAGGAGTGCTACTTGGTGATTTTTTTTTTTAAACCAACAGAATATCAACAAAGGGATATGCTTTCTTCAATTTTTTCACACCCAATACTGGTTTACATTCTTTACAACAAAACTAAACAGATCAGAGTCTCATTTCAGACCACCTATATACACAAAGAATCAGCTAAATAAATAAGATGAAAATCAGCACAAATCGATTGTGTCACTGAAGATGTGGGTGCCAGACACACAAGAGGAGAAAAAGATAAAAGAGCTTTTGTCCATTTGTAGAAACAAAAAAAGTAATACGGGGTTTTCTGTTCTCTGAAGTGCATCATGAAGTGTGGGTGGAGAGAAACACAGAAATCCAGAATTAGCCTAACATCAAATCATTTGGGAAAGAGTTGACAACATGTAAATTCCTCACACATAAAGTATTTAGAGCAAGAGACCTTGATTCCTGGACTATGATGCCATTTAAGATTCCTTGCAAGGGCTTTGGAATTCCAGTATTCATAAAAGAAATGCTCATTATAATCGAGAGCCACAAAGCTTTGAGTACTCCCAATGCACAGCCTGTAACTGAAGTATTACAAAGCTTGCAGTTAAGATCTGGGATAGAGGCTGAACACCAAATTCAAAAGAGGTAACCAAGATACTAAGTGCCATAAAGGCGGGGGGTGGGGGGTACGATTGCCACTCTGCCACAGAGAATTAAAGTGGAAAAACGAGGGGTGTGTATGGGGGAGGATGGGGGGGAGTTAAAAAGACAATACATTTGTCACCCCGTCCCACTTCCTATACAGGATACAGGCAAAGCTTCCAGCCGCATTACCTCGGGCACAGATGGTTATCGTTTATAGCAAAGGTGCATAGAAAGGCCTTCGGGTCTGAGCCCCTTAATTCCAGAGCTGTTAACGATTAAAAAAGGAGGATGGGGGTGGGGAGGGAAATGAGGGCGGAGGGAGCTGGAGATTCACCCACCACCTCCCCCTTGGGCTCCTACCTCATAGCGCTGACCCGGGACTTAGGACCAGAGTCTGCACCCCCTCCAGGGCAGTTCCGGCCCCAGATCCCCAGACCCTGGGTAGAGAGAGGGGTGCTGGCGGTAGGGAGGCAGGGACAGTAGGTAAGTTTTCTGAGCCCTGCGGCTGACACGCCACAGGCTCCCCTCACAGCCTCTTCTTCCAGAGGGACCAGTCCAGACAAGGCGCAGATTTCCACTCCTCCCCTTTCACCCCCTCTTTCTCGAAGGAACCCAACCCCCGCCCCTTCATCTCTTAATAACCCCCCCTTTTCTTCAACTCCCCCCTCCCCAAACTCACAGCTGCTCCAGAGGTTCCTCCAGTCAAACCCTTTCTGGAAACGACGGCGGCCCGGCGGGTCCAAACCACCTACCATCGCCGCTCGCGTTTCCAGGCTCCCTACCCCCGCCGCCGCCGCCTCTTCTTCCACCACTGCCGCCGCCTCCTCTTCATCTGCGGCCCACCGGCGGCGGCCGCCCCGAAGCCCCGCCCCCTCCATCGCCTCCTGCATCATCACTTCCGGTAACCCCGCCGGCCGCCAGCTCCGGGAGGGAGAACTAGAGAGGGGTGGGCGGGGAGGGACTGAGTGGAAGCTGACGTCACGACGCACGCAAACACGTACGAAGCCGTCGCCAAGTAAGGGCAAAGACGTCGCCGCAGGGAGGGCGGGCCAGGAGGAGCTGGGCTGGACCATTTGGGGACTGGAATAGGGGAGGAGCATAAGGAAAGGCGTGAAGGGAGGAAAAGAGAGGATGAGGTCGGCTAGACTGTTGAGTGCGGCGGAGAACGGGGTAGATATGGAAGTTTGGGGAAGCTCGAGATTCCCCCTGACCTGGGACTAATGCTCCCACAGAGGTCCTCCCGGTGGTTTGGTCCGGCCTGGCCTACCGGACCTGCGGCAGCTCGGTCGGCCGCGGCTCAGCAAAGCTCCTGGCGCCGCCTCCTCCCAGCCCGCCAGGGGCCGCGGCGTTTCTGTGGGTGGGGGAAGGTAGGACTGACGCAGAGTGAGTGTGAGGGATGGAGATGCTGACTCCAGGCGCGGGGAACTGGGGGAAGGGGTTGGCTCCCAGAGGCCGGGTTGGGGTGGGGGTGCGGGTGCGGCGTTGCTAGGAGACGCGCCTGTGTGACCCCAGCCTCGCGAGGGCGGCTGGGTGTCATCACCGCTGGCCTCGGGGACCAGGAAAGTGGTCCAGGAAGGGGCTGGCTTGAGCTGCATCAGAGACTACTCTGAGCCTTTTGGATCCCCGAATGGAAATGGGATGTGATAGGGACAGTGGAGAGGGCAAGAGGCGTCTGGCTGAGGAAGGACGACCTAAACAACCCTTGTACAGAGCCAGAGACTTTCCAGGACAGTGAGAACCAGCCTCATAATTCCCTGGATAAGCAAACTTGAGAACGAGATCAAAAACTTTCTCCTTAACTTTTAATTCGAGTGCCGGAAAGAGTTAACAAGTAAATTAGTCGAGAAGATATCAGCAAGTGAATACCCCCCAAAGATCGGTGATGGTATAAAATAGGGGCAGGGCCACTCTTAAGCCCGTAAAGCAGTCAGAGGAGGCCATGTTTGGGGACGAATCCGGTAGAAGAAGGGAGATAGGGAATAAACTTTCTTGAGTGGAGAAAATAGCCAATGGGCCAGCCATGTGGTTGAAGCAGAAAGGAGCAGCGTTTGTTCTGTGATGAAGTTGGAGTGGTGGCGGAATCAGATCAGAGCCTTTTTGCCAAGGCAAGGGTGGCTTTTGTGTTTCTGGAGGATTTGAAGAAGGGTAGTGACAAGTCCTGATTTACTTTTGTTGTTGGTAGTGGTGGTGGTGATGGTACTGGAGGCTGAATCCAGGGGCTTTGTACCCTATTTTATTTTGAGACAGGGTCTTGCTAAGCTGCCAAAGGTCTCACTAAATTCCTGGTGCTGGCCTGAACCTTTCATCCTCCTGTCTCAGTCCCTCCTGTCTCAGGGTGGTTCTACCACGCCCGGTCTGATTTACATTTCTAAAAATCACTCAGGCTGCTGGGTAAAGGGTAGTCAGACCTGTTAAGAGGCTATTGCTGTAGGCCAGGGAAGAGGTGACAGTAGCGTTGAAAGGGCCATCGCTGTAAGAATGGAGAGAATTGGATTCAGAATATTTTTGGAAATAGAGCTTGCAGGACTTGCTGCTGAATTGGATGTGAAGTGTGTGGGAGAGGATGGAACCAAAGATGACTCCTCAAGGAAAATAGTTTGGAAAGGAATATCATAAGCTCTCCTTTGAACATAGTAAGTGTGGAAAGACTATTAATAATCCAGATGAAGATAGGTGTCCGGAAGTTAGATATACAAGTCGGGGGGATAGTCATAGTTGGAGATAGTAAATGTTGGGGTTTATTCCTAGATCACCTAGGGAGAGGGTGTAGATAAAAGAGGAAGATTCCCAAACTCCTTGGGGGCCATAACTTTTAGAGATTATGCAGAGAAGGAGAAGCCAGCAAAGCAGACTCTTGATTGACATAGAGGAGACTTCAGAGATAAAAGGTGTAGGTCTCCTTAAAAATCTGGAATAATGGGCCACACCCTCAAAACCAGTAAGACATCCTCAGAGGCCTGACTCAAATCTTTCCCTACCTCCTCTCCCAACTGTCAGTGCTTTTTTGGACTTGTGCACAGGTCATTTGTGTCCATTATAGAGAATCTGACTTCTTTGATAAATGTTTATGTGCATATCTTTCTTCTTTGTGTCTTCCTGGCTCCTAACAGTGTCTTGCCCATAGGGTCCAAAATATGGTTCTAGGCAGGAACATGGTATTCATAACATATCAGCCATAAAATTTAGTAGCTTCTGACAAAGAGGTTGGTTTTTGTTTCTCGGGGGGGGGGGGGGGTGTAGATGGTCCTGGGGATTGAACACATTCTACCTCCAAGCTGTCTCCCAGCCCTTTTTATTTTTTTTGTTCTGAAACAAGTTCACACTGGGTTGCTAAGGCTGGTCTTGAACCTGCAATCCTCCTGTCTCAGCCTCCCAAGTACTGGGATTATAGGGCACATTAACACACCATCTAACAAAGGGGTTTTTGTTCTTGTTGCTGCCAACGGCACCACAACTGCAGTCAATTTCATAATAGTACAAGGGTATCAGTAGAATCAGAAAGCCTGGGTTTCAATCTTGAATCTGCTCCTGGCCAACGGAATGGCCTTGGATAAGGCTCTTTGAGCTAGAAGGGTTGGCCTAGATTAGAATTTGTAAAATGGCAAGACAGATATTGTCTATAAACATATAATTCAGCCCATAAAATAACTTAAATTTTTTAATTGACTTGAGAACACTTAAAAATGGTATATGAGGCCAGGTGTGGTGGCACATGCTTGTAATCCCAGTACTTGGGAGGCTAAGACAGAAGGATCACAGGTTTGAGGCCAACCTCAGCCACCTCATGAGGTACTCCACAACTTAGACCCGGTTTCAAAATAAAAAAAAAAACAGGGCTGGGGGAAAGGGGTGTAGCTCAGAGGTAGAATGCCCCTGGGTTCAATCCCCAATACTACACACAAAAAAAATTCTAAAAGAAAAATCAGTCTGACACCACCAGCCTAAGGTTCTTAGAGGTTCCTATACATTAACAATCAGCTGGAGTTGAATAATTACCTCTCCTTTCCTTGTGTGGGCTTATTCCCCAAGTGTGCCAAAGGCCTCTCCTTCCCAGGACCTGGCTGACCTCTATGGGCTTTTGATTTGAAACTCTTTGTCTAGCACTATGTAGCCATTGGCTACATGCGACTATTTAAATAAAATAACACAGTTCCTCAAACACACCATATTTCAAATGCTCAATAACTACATGTGGTTAATGTCTACCCTATTGCTTAGGGCAGACAGAACAGTTTATTTATTTTATTTATTTATTTTTTTTTGAGACTGGCTCTCACTAAGTTGCCCCTGCTGGCCTCAAGCTTACAATTTTCCTGCCTCAGTCTCCTGAGTAGTAGTGATTACAGGTGTGCACCACCCGGCCTAGCTCAGACAAAACAATTTCATCACAGAAAGTTCTGTTAGTCAGTGCTGGGACTAGAGGAACTTGAGGGTACTCTGGTTGCTAATCATTCCCCAGACATAAAAATGAACAATCATTGTCCCTACTCTCAAGGGACTTGGTCTAGTAAGGAGCTCTGGTGCCTCTACAGATAAGAAAAGTTGCTCATTCAGTAGGTGGATTGGAAAACATTCCGAAGACCTGGTCCCTGTGCAGAGTGATGTTATCTGTCAAGTAGTTGAATCCAGGGTCAGGTGCTAGAAAGCTCCAGTTGTATCTAATGTTGTAACCAAACCCTTTTGTCAGTTTCCTAATCCAGTTTCTTAGAAAATTATCACAAGGCAGGAATTTAAATTAATCTTTTGGCTGTCAGACTTCCCTGGTTGCTGCAAAAGGTTGGAGATCCTGGCTGAGGAGTTATGAATGCCTGGTTGATTTTCAGCATTGCCCTTTTTCTGGCCTGTCTTGTACCTCTCTGACACCACGTACTTCCGGTAACTGGTTTTCACCACCTCTGGCTGATCCTTATCTTGTCTTTGTTTATTAAAATATGCTGATAAGGAGCCAGGCACTATGATGCCATAGCAGGTCCTTGGCAATTTAGAATTTAGTGAAACACTGTCTTGAAATTTTTAAAAAGGTCTGGTGATGTAGCTCAGAGGTAGAATGCTCCTGGATTCAATCCCCAATATGGAATATCTCCAGCCCCCAAATGTTGATAAGGAAACAGATGGTCCCATTTCTTTTGAATTGAGGGATCATAACTGATTTCCAATTTGAATTTCTCTCCCTGAAGAGAAAAATGGCTATATGGCTATTAAGTAATATAACTTGGTTATAATGATCTGGTTAGAGTTTCCCTAGTTAAGTATAATCTTATATGTGGTCCAGTACTGGTATAATACATAAATGGTTCCAACTTAACAATGGTTTGACTTATGATTTCTCAACCTTACAATGGTGTGAAAGCAATACATGTTCACTAGAAACTGACTTCGAATTTTGATATTTTTCCTGAGCTAGCAATATGTCATACAATACTCTCTCCCAGTGCTGGGCAGTGGCAGCTAGCCACAGCTCCCACTCAGCCAGAAGGATGAGTTACAGCGTACTGTGTTGCTAAGCTATGATGTTTAATAGGTTAGATGCATTTTCCACTTAAGATGTTTTCAACTTATAATTTTTTGAAGACCTAACACTATTGCAAGCAAGGGGTATCTGTATTTAGAATGGATATGTTTTAGAAGTCCTTCAGAAAGCCAGGCATGGTGACACATACCTATAATCCCAGTTTATGGGAGGCTGAGACAGGAGGATCACAGGTTCAAGGCAAGCCTGAGCAACTTAGCAAGACCCTCAGCAACTTAGCAAGATCCTGTTTCAAAATAAAAATATTGGGGGTGGGGGAGAGTAGCTTGAAGGTAGAATACCCCTGGGTTCAATCCACAGTACCTACCCCCCCAAAAAAAGAAAGAAGTCTTTCAGATATCAACAATTTGGTTTCACCCCATGTTCTGAAAATTTCCCATATTACAGGGTCTAACCTAAGTTCATTTCCCTTAGGTAACACAAAAATACTTCTCCTCCCTGCCCCTTATTTTTGTTATTTTCCATGTAAAAAGATGCTATTTCAGAGAATAGCTATGGTATGATTAAATACATCCCACAAGCATATCCTGAGATTGTAAAACTACATGGCATTACACTTCCCTTATTGAATTCTAGTAACCAAAAACTGAATCCAGGACAGGAAACAAGCCCATGGGGTGAATGCCTGTGGGTGTGTTTCTATTGATTGATGGAGGGGAAGGACAATAGGGGACCAGGGATGTGTGGGGCACAGTTTTACTTGAAGATTATTCAATTGTAGTAATGATGATACTGTGTGCCAAAAACTAGGGGTATGGCAGATCTAGGCATTACACTGAAGGGTAAACAAGGAGTAAGAGATAAAGGAAGAAAAATAGGAAGGAAAGCCTGGTCATGTCTTTGGTGTTGGCACCTGCACTGTATTTCCAGTAAGAAGTATGTGCTGTGGTCTGAAGATAAGCAGTGTCTCCAAAAGGTTATTTACTCATGCTGAAGAACAATAGCCCTTTACTGTACCAAGATTATTAATGATCAGAGGGAAACAGCTTTAGGAAAATCCATTACTACCACAAAGCAATAAATTCACCAACAGGCCACACACTTCTTTTCCCTTCTCTGCAGACAAAGCTTGGCATAGATAAAAAGAGGGCTCACTGTTCCTTCCTTATTTCCTCTAATTCAGGTAACTGCCTTTAACTCCTAGTGTGGGTGTTTTACTAGAACATCTCATAAGTAATACTTTCAACTCTTTGAAGAAGGTTCTGGTGCTACCCCATATTACATTTTAAGAAACTGAGCTTCAGGAAAGTTAATAATTTGCTCAATGGATTCAGTCAGAATTCAGACCTAAGTGTGTCCACCCAGACCCCTAAGTTCATTTTTTTGTATTCTATACTTAGAAATGTAGAAGAACTCTAATGCCCAAATCGAAGACAGGCATTCTTTACTTTGCTGTTCCAGACTGGAAAGTCTGATTACTTTAGCGTTATCAAGAGCATTTCAATTCTCTAGAGGTTTTCCAAATGACAGACGCTTTAAATTACAATCCCCTGGGTTAGTTTTAACCTCTGATGATTTGGTGTAATGGACCTTATTCCCAAAATGATTATTTTTCAAGGAAAGAGTGTCAACTCCATTTTTCTCTTTGTAAGCTTCCCAGAAATATTATAAAACATTTTAGCCCAGTGGGCAAACAAAAACTAACTGGCCTTAAAAAAAAAAAAGTGAGGGTAACATCATAGCTATGTATCTTATGCTCCCCTAGATGGAACTGATGAACCCCCCTCTCCACTGCCCAATGATACCACTGAGTTTTCAGTCCTTTGTTCTGACCCCCACAGCTCTTAAAAACATCATTGAGAGGGTTAATTAGTGCTCTGGGATCTTCACTTGGGAACCTTAATCCAAATACCATCATGTGTATCTCAGCGCGAGAATGGATATTACTGATGACCATTCCCATGTGCGTAAATTTATTCTTCTAACAAATGTTTTTCATAGCCGGGCGTGGTGGCACACACTTGTAATCCCAGCATTCGGGAGGCTGAGACCAGAGGATCCGGGTTCGCGGCCAGCCTCAGCTACCTAGTGAGGCACCCCGCAACTTAGTGAGACTTGGTTTCAAAATAAAGAATAAAAAATAGGGCTGGGGGTATAGCTCGGAGGTAGAATGCCCCTGAGTTCAATCCCCAGTACCGCAAAAAAACAAAAACAAAAAACAAATGTTTTTCATACTCCAACTATGTACCACGCATAGGTGTGTATGCCAACCTTCTTCTCCTGCTTCCCCACATAGACACAATGAAAGAAGGAAGGTAGGTCAAAGAGAATTATAATAGAGTTAGGATGACCATTAGGATCAGGGTAAGCTAGAGATGCCAGGGCTGCATAGAGCAGGAACATTGATCAGGTCTCAGCATGGACCCTCCCTCCCCCCCAAGCCAAAAGATGAGAAGCATCCGATAGGCAAGGAAAAGATATTCCAGGTATGTGAGATGGGGTCTTCATATGGCAAGAAGAAGGGGTCTCAGATCTAAGGAGATGACAGCAGGACATGGGATATGCCACTGATACACAATGAGTCATAAGAGTGATTTCATTTGGGTGGATTTCACAACCTCCTCCATGCCCCACCAAAAATCATAAAGTAGGTGAGAGAGAAATTTCAACTCTACTACAGTCATTAGTGGTGCTGGGGTGGGGGTAGGGGCAGGGATGCCAGCTGGGGTCAGGTCTTTTTTGAAAGAATGGAAAGGGGCCTTTCCCTTCACCTCCTGGGGCTTGCAAGTCAGTTAATTCCCCTTGCCTCTTTCTGTCTTCCCTTGTTTATACTGCAACAGCTTTTCTTCAGTGGAAGGCAAAGGCTTGTGAGAGTCCAAAGCTTGGAATTTTAACATTCCTAAGACCAGACTCATACTTCTATAAATTTCATCTGAGGAAAGGGAATTTTCATTTCTACTCTTAAACGCATAAGTATTCATGCTGTAATGGTCTTTCCAAAGATGGGGTGAAATTGTTCCAGAGGTAGGGGAGAGAAGTGGATGAGGCCCCACTACTAGCAAGTCTTTCCATAAGCCTCCTGTAAAGTTAGACTGGGACATGCCAGACACCCAGATGTGCCTGACAAGAGGAGGTTCCTGGAGCCTCCCCAAGTCCTTTCACTGTACGTAGCACTCTTAAGAGCAAGTTGAAAGGTGAGTGGGTGTTTAGCTTTAGGTTTTAGATTGATTACAATTCATTATGAATCCCCATTACTCACTCCAGAATGAAAACAGGGAAAGCTGGTGGTCAGACAGGGAAATAATCATCCACTTTGGGGGGCTTTTTATCCCAACTCTCCTGTCAGCTAGTCTTATGGCATTAGGCAAGGTTTCTGTTTTACCATAGAGAGTTGGTTCCAGCACATTTTATTTATTTTTTAATTAATCATTGTTGTGTGTGTGTGTGTGTGTGTGTGTGTGTGTGTGTGTGCGTGGTGTGTGTGTGTGTGTGTTTATGTATGTGTGTGGTACTGGGGATTGAACCTAGGGGCAATCTACCTCCAAGCTACAGCCCCAGCCCTTTTTATCTTTGTTTGTTTAGAAACAGGGTCTCACTAGGTTGCTGAGAGTCTCCCTAAGTTGCTGAGGCTGTCCTCGAACCTGCAATGCTCCTGTCTCAGTCTCCCAGGTACTGGGATTACAGTCTTGCACCACCACACCTGGCTCCAGCACATTTAAAAAGATGTGAAGTAGCCGTGTTACTCCATCTTGAAGTTGAATCTACCAATTTCTTCTTTTTTCTCTTAGATTGAAAACTTCTTTCCCCTCTTCCAGCCAGTACTGGGTTGTGTTGTCCTGTGGCCTCCTCCTCCAAAGGCTCTTGCTGCATCCACTTTCATCTTTGAAGTTGCTTCCCACCTCAGAGCCTTTGCTCCTGCTGCTCCCTCTTCCTGTGCCCCCCTCCCCTTAACCCATTCAGGACTCAACTCAAATGTCACTGACAACCCAAAATAAAAAAGTCTCATTTCTGCTCATTCATAACATAGTACTGTTTCATTCATTTAGAGCACACATCACTGTTGAAATTCTTGTGTGCATATATATATATATGCATATATATATACATATGTATATATAGTCTGCCTCAGCAATACAAGCTTTAGGAGGGCAGGGGCCATGGCTACTGGCTTATTACTGTATCCTCAGGCCCATGTGTGCCTGGCACATGCGGAGCACCCAGTAAGTGTTGAGCAGGTGAATGGATGAGTCCTTGGGAGGGACGAGTGAGGCCTGCAGGTGCTAGCAGTGTAATGAGCCCCTGCCCTGGCTTCTCTTCTGTGATGTCAGCTCCCCTTGGATCAGAGGGGACAGGGTTGCCACAGGGAACAAGAGAGCCAAGCAGTCTAGCCAGGTACCTGGCCTTTAAAGTTGCTGATGTGTACCATAATTACTGAAGAAGGGCAGTTGCAGGGGCAAATGGCACATGGGAAATTTTATGACAGACTATTGTAATCCATATCAAGGTGCAAAAAAAAATTTACTTCCTTTCCTCTTTGTACAGGAAGGGGATAGAATTTAGATCTTCTTATATTGACCTAGTTCTTTAAAGCAATCAACAGACACCTGACAACATTTATTGAGATGGAGCTGCCTATATAGTAACTAAAAGCATGGGTTCTGGCTCCAGATTGGGTTTGAATCCTGGCCTTATTACTAGCTGTGTGTCCTTGGACAAATTACTTTATCTCTCTGCATCAGGTTCCTCCTTTGTGAAATGAGGGTAATAGTAGCATCTGCCTAATAGAACTGTTGAGATGATTATGGGGGTTAATAAATGTTAAGCACCTCGTGGAGTATCTGGCACCCAAGAAATACAAAGCAAAGGTAACCCTTAGTTTTATTATAATTATTATTATTATTATTACCATAATGACCCTCCAGGAGTTCAGAGGCCCTAAGGGGGAAAAAGAAAACAATGAAACAACAGGGAAAGGGCGTCCTAGACAAGCTTGGTGGTAAGCAAGTGTTTGGGGTGAGATGAGGAGGCAGCAGAAAAGAGACCTCCAAGTGGAGGGCCCCGCCAGGACAAACAAGCAAACGGCACATGACACAGCTCCCAAACTTCTTATTCAGAATTATTATCCACAAGTTTTGCTGTTGTTTGCCTGTATTTTAAATCAGCTTAAGTTTTTCATAATACATTTATTAAGAGCAAGCTCTATATCACACAAAGTTGAAATCATTCTAAGTCATGGGTTTAATGGGCTATGTTAGACTAATCAAAACTAATAAATATGTTCATCATAGATGTAAAATCGCCTCCCCAAGCAGACTTGGGGACACCTGCATTAAGAGAAATTTCTTCCAACTAGGACCAGAGGCCCAAACATCAGCCTTTTCTACATAGTAAGCACTCAGTAATGGATTTTATGTTGGCACTTTGTTTGTATATGAGATATGATTTAAGAAAAGAAACCAGCTTCCATTCACATTTCCTTCCAGGTGCACCTCATATTCTCTTTCCCCATTCTGGGATTTCAGGATTAAGTAGGTGATGAGAAATAAAAAGTTTCATGACGTGTCAATCCCAGAAAAAGTGTTGTAAACCTTTAACTGTAAAAATTCTGTAAGAATAGACTTCTTGGCCAGTTGAGACCTCAGTTCAGTTGTGGTGCTCTGAATGACTGGATATCCCCAATGTTGCCAGAGAGACTCTCCCAGCAGACGCCCCTGTGTGGATCAACCCCTGACATGAGTGAGAGAAAAGTGCTGCCTGGTCTTGCATTAATTGTGAAAGGAATAAGTGTCGGTTTCAAGTTATTAAATCCATAGGGAGGAAACTCTTTGGAAAAAAGGCAATTTTTCTAGATAAGTTGTTTGCTAAGAGCAAAGAAAAAACTATAAACCTAAAGTAAAAGCTTTCTACATTTTTTTAATGTATAACTGTCTCTAGAATCACAGGCTTTCTGTAGCATGAAATATTTTTATTTATTCAGCAAACACATGTACCTTTCTAGGTGCTGAGAATTCAGAAGTAAATAAGATGGGTATTGTTCCCATAAATTAGAGTCCATTGGGGAAAGCACATTAACAAATAATTACTTGAGTGATGAGTACTACAAAGAAGAAATACCCAAAGCCAGGAGAAGCTTCAAGAGAGACACCTCCCCCTGTGTGTATGGTTAGAGAGGGAGTGAGTGGGAGTGGGGTGAAGGATTTTTTGAGATATGCATGTTTTCATAGGAACTGAAGAATGTGTAGGGAGTGGTCAGGTGAAGTAGAGGCGACCAGGGGAGAGCCTTCTACAAAGAGGGAACAGTATGGGTATGTGCGCTCAAGGCAGGAAAGATCATGGTTCCCTCAAAGAACTGAAAGAAATCCAATAAGAAAAGAAGGAAAGAGGCCAAGCAGGATGACGTATGTCCATCATCCCAGTACTTGGGAGGCTGAGACCAGGAGGATTGCAGGTTTGAAGTCAGCCTCAGCAACTTAGCAAGACCCTGCTTCCAAATAAAAAATAAAATAGGGCTGGGGGTGTAGCTAGGAGGTAGAATGCCCCTGGGTTCAATCCTCAGCACAACAACAACAAAACAAAACAAAAAGAAACGAACAAAAGAAGCATTTCTCTCAAGACTTGGAAGGAAGAGGTAGGCTAGTCTTAGTGGGGAATAGTTTTAGACCCTTCTCTCTGGAAATCTTTGAAACTTGGGCTTTCTGGGTCACTTGATGTTGGAGAAAATGATCACCTATCTCCCTTTCAGGGTTAGTTTTCAAAACACTTAACACATCAATTAGAGTATTTTGAAAATAGTCTTATTAAGCACCAATTGTTAGTACTGCTTATTACCTTGAGTAATCTAATTGCAGGGCATGTGTATCAGATTATGGTACATGATCACAGCTTAAAGCAGTGGTTCTTCTAGGAGTGGAAGAAAACGTCAAGTCAGGCCTTGGAGAAGTTTGCTACAGTTTTAATATGCCTGACCTTCACTTTGCTTTGCAAGTGTCTCCAAGTCAAGGAAGTTGTGTCTGTTAATGACGGAGAAGTGAAGCAATCATTAATAGATGTCACTACCCCTCGCAGGAACTGACTCATGTATTTTCATTTGAAACCGTGGAGTTCTACGGAGAGCCAGAAACTCAGAAACCTGTTTCCTTACCAGGAAAAATGTCATCATCTCATCTGGGTTTTTATTACGCATGATGTTCTCTCTCGGTTTTTATGAATTCCTTTTAAGCATTTTTTTTTCCCGCGGAGCATCATGAACTTCAGAATTGGTGTTGCACATTAACTTTGACCCGTTTAACCTTTGAATTAGGTAAAGTAGTGCTTTCAAGGTTTTCATCAAAAGTTTAAGCCCTGGTTCATTTCTCATTGCTCAAGAAAGGTCATAGAATCAGGGCAAGTAGAAAAGGCAATCATCTTCAAAAGAGAAATTCTAGCTGAGTGTAGTGATGCATGCTTGTAATCCCGGTACTTGGGAGGCTGAAACAGGAGGATTGCAAGTTCACAGCCAACCTCAGCAACATAAGTGAGACCCTGTTTCAAAAGAAAAAAATAAAATAAGACTGGGGGTATAGCTCAGAGGAAGAATGCCTAGTACCACAAAAAGAGAGAGAGAGAGAGAAGGTATCTGCAAGGTGAACTTCTTGAAGGTACCTGGAATTTCTAGATAAATTTACCCCGTTTTCTGCTTCCATCATACTTTAGCTGCCCCGGTTCTCATATGATCAGGACCACCCTAAAAGGCTCCAGGGATTATGCCTCCTTCTGGGGCTGGAAATGGATTGTGTTCCCAAGTGGCAGTGAGCAGCTGACTTCCCGATCCTGATGAGCCTGTTGGAGGAAAACCTAGGACTCCTAACAACATGTCCAAGTGTCTGGCCCTGCTGCAAATTACTCACCAAAACAGTATTCTAAATCTGACTAAGCAAAACCCTCCAGTTGTGGGACTTCCTCCCCACCCCCTCTATTTTCCCTGAAGTTTTAGACATAGAAGTGTAAATGGTAAAGAAATAGGCTGAAGTTTCTGGATAAATTTTTAAAAGAAACAATGCATCACCAGAAAATACAAGTGTATTGGGGTTTCTTTTATGTAATTGACTGAATTGGAGCAATGAGAATGTCTGAATGAGTACTGAATAAAAACATGGATGTCTCTTACAAATATGAGCCAAAGTGCAATTTGCAAAACTTATTAAGTTTTTAAACTTGCAAGGCAATACTGTATAATGTTAAGTGTAGAGATATTCATGACAAGATAAACAGCATTCAGGATAGTGGTTCCCTCTAGAAAAGAGGTAAGGGAACAGAGAATGTGACTTGGAAAGGGTACAATGAGGATTTCAGCTGCACACTTTATTCTTTGTGGGGGGCGGTACTGGGGATTGAACCCAGGATACTCTACTGCTGAGCTGCACCCCCAGCCCTTTTTGTTTTTTAGTTTGAGACAGGGTCTAAGTTGCCAAAGCTGGCCTCTAACCTGCAATCATCCTGTCTCAGCCTTCCAAGTACTGGGATTACAGGCATATACCACCACACCAAACTATCTAATTTTTTTAAGGTTTGTTGTGAATACATGGTTGTTATATTATTCTCTATATTTTTGTATCTGAAATATTTCAGGATAAAAATAACTTAAAAGTGACAGGAATTTTACTTTAAAAACTATAATTAGCTTGAGGGAATATACTGAGGTCAGTTCTCATTTAGCCAAACCCTCTGGAATTAAAACTGATGTTTCAGAGTAAAAACCCAAAGGTATCACAAGATCTTCAGTCACCAGAAAGATTTTTAGTTATACTTATTGTGCAGTTCTTATTGGACAAAAAAGTAGATGAACAATTTTGAGAAATATTTTCTAAAAAGTTATGATAAACTAAAAGAGAAATCACAACTTGCTGGACATGGTGGTGTACACCTGTAATCAGAGCAGGAGAATCACAAGTTTGAGACCAGCCAAAGTAACTTAGTGAAACCCTCTTTCAAAATAAATATTTTTTAAAAGAGCTGGGGGTATAGCTCAGTAGTAGAGCATTTGTGTGTATGAGGCCCTGAATTCCATCCCTAGTCTGACCAAAAAAAGAAAGAGTCCCAACCTGACAACCTGTGGGTGGATCTGAGCCTAATGAACCATTTTGTTTGATCTGCATAGTGCTTACACTTTCAAGAATAATGTCTTTTTTGAGATTTCAAATTATAAAAATTTGGCTGGGTGTGGTGGCGCATGCTTGTAATCCCAGTACTTGGGAGGCTGAGACTGAAGTATCTGGGTTCGTGGCCAGCTTTAGCTACTTAGTGAGGCATTCTGCAACTTAGTGAGACCCTGTTTCAAAATAAAGAATAAAAAAAAAATAGGGCTGGGGGTGTAGCTCGGAGGTAGAATGCCTCTGGGTTCAATCCCCAGTACCACCAAAAAAAAATTATAAAAATTTGGATTTCCACCTATTTTTAAACTATGAGGAAATCTGTCATCCCTAAGCCCTCATTTCTACATGGCAACAGCCAGCTGGAGTGAGTAGCAACTGTCCCCTTTCAGGGGGGCATATCCTACCTAGTTGGCCACTGTTCCCATCCAGTCACATCCCCTCAGATATGTTGCCTGTGCTTGAAATACCAGGTCTCACTTAACCAGAAATTTCAATCATCTAAAATGTGCCCTCTCCTAGGCACTCAGGTTAGTGATGTAATTTTACTAGAATACCACATCATTTCTAAGGTATTCTGGTAAAACTTGTTTTAAAGACTGGTAAGTGTAGCTAAACAAGTACTTGAGAGACTGAGATAGGACGATCACAGGTTTGAAGACAGCCTCAGCAACATAGCAAGACTCTCAGCAACCTAGCAAGACTCTGTTTCAAAACAAAAAGTAAAAAAGGGCTGGGGGTATAGCTCAGATGTAGAATGCCCCTGGGTTCAATCCTCAGTACCACAGGATAATGTATGAAATCAGTTAAGCGATTGCTGGTGTTCCTACTACACCATTCTAGCAGTGCTATTCAACAGATCTGTTGAGAAAGAGTTATTTCTAGACTAATTAAAGATCTTGATTAAAAAAAAAAAAAAAGGTACATCTGCCTAGCTGCCTACTGTCAAATTGCATTTTTATGCAAATTTTCCCTTTTCTATTTTGGTGGGTCTGAGGATGACAACAGCAACACGACAAGAAGTACTTGGCCTCTACCGCCGCATTTTCAGGCTTGCGAAGAAATGGCAGGCGGCATCAGGGCAGATGGAAGACACCATCAAAGAAAAACAGTATATACTGAATGAAGCCAGAACACTATTCCAGAAGAATAGAAACGTAAGTAGGCCTGAGTTGGAGATTGCAGGGAGGAGTGGTTGCTTGTGGTGTTCCTTCATTTCTTTTCTGTTCTAAATTGAGGAGGACTCTGAGCAGCACAAGTCACAGAGACAGAGCACAGCCTGGCTAGCTTGCCCAACCACCAGAAAGCCAAACCCAGCTGTGTTTCTCTCTTCACTTGTTCCAGATCTCAGTCCAGCCGCTAAGTGGCCCACTGTCCTCAGAAGACCCTATAAGCCAGGTGCATAAGCCAGGCCATGGAGAGTTTTCAGATTAAGAGCTGTTCCTCACACACTGTGCCCATTGCCAGCCTCCCCCACAGGAGTTGCGCAGTGAAATGGTTTTTTCAACTCATAAACTAGTCAAAGCCTCCAAATATAAACCCGTTCAGAGGGAAGAGAATAGAATTAAGATACCGGGTTCCTTTCATAATTAAGCTTTGAACTCAGGCATCTGGCTAGCAGAGTGAAGTTGCCTTTGGGACCACAGAGTTGGGTAAAATAGTACCTCCATTAGTTAGTTTAATAGAACTACACGTCCAGACACCAGGGAGCCAGATCTGACCCATCCCAACAAGCCATAATGCATAGCTGTTAGCTCCTTAGGAAGACTGCCAGGCACCGTGCATGCAAGGAGGCTCTCTCCTAACTTCTCTTCAGCCTCCTTCTCAGTGATCTGTGGATTCAGTACTGTTGCTGGTTCCCTCATGAAACTTCCCATCTACTGTCACTGTATGTCCCTTCCTGGCCTCTGATTCTTTTTGTCCCAGTCTTCTCCACACTCCCTCCCACCAACTAGAGGGGTCCTCTAAAGGTCAGCCCAGGGCACCGAGGCCATGTAACATGCAAACACCGTATCTTTCCAGTTCTCACATCTGAATACCCAGCTGTGGCCTCTGACCAGCCTCCTCCTGAAGGACCTCACAACAGCCCGATAGTCCAAAGCAGAAGTCATCTCTCTACAAAAGCACCTCCCTGCCAGCTTGTCCATTTCTGTCGTAGCTCATGTCACCACTCTGCAACCCTTTCTTCTTTTTCCTTATTCAACACATATTCAAGTGCCCACCGCACACCAAACACCAGACTAGACATCAAGGATATCAAAATGAGCAAAACCAAGACAGAGTCCCTTGAAGATGTTTCAGAATTAGATGAAAAGAAATATAAGATTACAACTGAGATGAGTGATACTAAAGAAAACCTCCTAAAGTACCTTCCCCTTCTTGGAATCCCTGAAATATCTATGTTTGTTTGTTAATGTAGTACTGGGTGTGGAACCCAGGAGCATACTACCTCAAGCTACACTCCCAGCCATATTTTGTTTTTTATTTTGAAACAGGGTCTCACTAAGTTGCTAAGGGCCTCACTAAGTGGCTAAGGGTCTCACTAAGTGGCTGAGGCTGACCATGAACCTGCGATTCTCCTGTCTCAGCCTCCCAAGTACTGGAATTGCGAGCCTCTATGTTTTTTAAGGCCAACTTAGTAATGAAATTTTTCTCTACTCTTCTGACCCTTCTCCAGCTTCTCAAACCTCTTTCTGTTCCCAGCATACGCCATGCTTGCCAAACCAGAGTTTATATACCCCACAGGGTCATTAAGTAATCCTCTGAACCATAGAAATAAAATACTATGGCTGCCATTTGTGTTTATTTTTTATTTCATTCTTTAAGAATGTATTGTGTGTGTGTGTGTGTGTGTGTGTGTGTGTGTGTGTGTGTATCTTTGTTTATTCTTATTCTTGTTTTCTGTTTGTTTTCTTTGTGTGTGTGTATGGTACTGGGAGTTGAACCCAGGAATATTCTACCTCCAAGCTATACCCCCAGCCCTTTTTATTTTTTGTTTTTGAAACAGGGTCTCACTAGATTTCTGAGAGTCTCACTACTTGCTGATGCTGTCCTCAAACCTGTGATCTTCCTGTTTTGGCCTCCCAAGTACTGGGATTACAGGTGTTTGCCATCATGCCTGGCATATATATATATATATATATATATATATATATATATATATATATACACAAATATATACATGCGTACATATATATACATATATATATATTCATAACGAACTTATTAGTACATGTATACAGATGGTCTCTGACTTAAAATTATTTTATTTACATTTTTTTTACTTTACAATGGTGCAAAAGATGCAATAAGCATTCAGTAGAAACTGTACTTCAAATTTTGAGATAGTCAATACTTTATTATAAAGTAGGCTTTCCATAAGATGATTTGCCTATTAGCTAATGTGAATGCTTTGAGCAGGTTTTAGGTAGAGTAAGCTAAGCTATGATGTTCAGTAGGTTAGGTGTATAGTATGCACTCTGCCTCTGCTTGGACTGGCCCAAAGGATGAGCCAGAGGGAGGTGTATATGCCACCAATGGTACATGAGATTATTTGGGGGTACAGAAAAGAGGTACACTGATTCCTAATTTTAAAATTTGTACTCATTTTAGCATGTATTAGAGGGGGAAAAAAGAATATCAGACTAGAATTTCACAAATACCATTGCTTAGAATAGAGTTCATTTTAAGAGAAAATTTAACATTAGTATAGGTGGTGTGTGGATATGGCAAAATCATGCAGGCAGCCCATGAGTGGCTGAATTTGGAGTACTCTAGCATGACCTTGTTCAGAAGGATGGCTGGAGCCGCCAGGCCTCTCAGTCATATCGTTGTCACTCTATTCCCTAATGCAGGCATAAGCAGTTGTTTTCTTGGAGTTTTTGTTGTTGTTGTTGCACTAGTAGCTTAATAATCCAAAAGTATCTCATTAATTGTTCTGAATCCCTGTGAGCAGGTGGGAACATGGAAATCTCTTCCTAATGTGGGCAGCAGAGCAATAGCTTCTGAGAAGCACAGAGGTCAGAAAGTTGAGCCTCTGCCCCAAAGGACTCAGCTGTGCTTCTCTGCATTGCTGTTCCTGGAACTCTTCCCCTCTGCTCCAACAAGCTCCACAGGAACTCCCTTGGAATTTCCAAACCACATAGGCCCAGATATCACTGTGAGTGTCATCTGAGGCTGATGCAATCCTAGCTCTACTCTGAGGCCCACTTGCAGATCCACGAGTTAATTCATTTTCCATCCTCAGAATGAAATAGATTCTCCCCTTCTACTTGGCTTTCTGCTTTTCAGAATGAATTTTTTATTCCTTTGCTCAAAAGTAGACTACCACGATTTGATTAACTTGAGATCCCAAAAGTCCTTTGTTCCCCTTACTAATATACAAGGCACTTTTTTACAGTTGTTGGTGTGTGTGTGTATGGGGGGGTGTTTTTGCAGTTCTGAAGATTGAACAATTTATAGTCTAAAACAAGAGATTAAGGTGGCGCACACCTGGAATCCCAGTATTTGGGAGTCTGAGACAGGAGGACCACAGATTTGAAACCAGCCTTAGCAACTAATGAGACTTGCAGCAGTCTAGCAATACCCTGTTTTGAAAAACAAAAATAAAAAGGGCTAGGAGCTTAGCTCAGAGTTAGAATGTCCCTGGGTTCAGTCTCCAGTAATACACACACACACACAAAGGCACAAGAGGTGGTGGGTCATTCTCCAGTATCTTACTTAGAAGGTTTCTAAGCAACATTTGCTGAAAATGTTATGTTACTTTAAAGTTAATGAACCTGGGAAGATATGAAAAAGCCCTCTCATTCATTGTTGGTGGGAATATAAATTTTTGGATTGTTGGTGGGAATATAAATTTGTGCAAACTCTAGAAGGTAACTTGGGAATACTGGGAGAATTAAAAATACATGAACATATACTCTGTCCTAGCAATGCTTTCTCTAAGAGTTCATTGTTTTAGATACATTTACATGTGATCCAAAAAAATTTCAGAGGAATCTTTAGCAGAATTGTTCATAAGGGCAAAAGATTGGGAATAACCTAAGTGTCCACTAGTAGGAGATTTGTTAAATTATAATAAATCTTATATTGGAATTTTGCATAGCTTTTAAAAAGTATAGAGCAGCTCTCTATGTGTGAACAGAAAGAACGTCAAATTATGTTGGTGAAAAAGGCTCAGAACAAAGTGGGCTATTCTTTGTGTAAGGAAGTCTGTCTCTATATACATATTGGCTTATATATGCATAGAATATTCTTGGAAGGACACAAGAAACTGCTGATAAATTATCTCTGAGGAGGAGAACTGGGAGGCTAGTGTAGGAGGGAGACTTAGTTTTTATCATTATATCCTTTTGTATAATTTGAATTATTTTTACCATGTATGTGTATTACCTATTTCAACTATTTTAAAAGTTTAGTCCACAGTAAATTTTAATATTCCTTTTGATTTTACAAGGTATCAATATTTTTTGTTCTGGGAATCAAAGAAATTATCAATATTTAATGTATTAGCTAGTGAACTGAAAAAGTTTAAGAAAATATATACCTATGCTTTATGTACCATTAGAAAGACGTAAAAAGCCTTACTTGTTTTCCTCTTTTACTAGCTCACAGACACAGACCTGATTAAACAGTGCATAGATGAATGCACAGCCAGGATTGAAATTGGACTGCATTACCAGATTCCTTACCCAAGACCCGTAAGTGTGACTCCAGTTAGCAGGTGGCAGATACTTACCCCCATCAACCAGTTATTTCCAAGACTGTATCCCAAGAGGGCTAATGCTTGCTGAGATCCAGGCACATTGGAACCAAGTTATCTTTGCACGCCACCATCCCTTCACAACAAAAGTGTCAGTGAATGCCTGATTTCTCCTTGTACAGCCTTCCCACATAGGAAGGGGGAAAGAAGCTCACATTTATATAGCTTTCTCTTTTGACCTTCACCTGTTTATGCAAATGCTTTTATTTTCCTTATTTTAAAAGGCAGATTTGTTGTTACTAAAAGAAATAAAGTTCAGTCATTAAAAAAATACATAAAGTTAAAAGTGAAAATTATCAAAAATTCTCACTCTGTGGTAGTGAACACTGTAACTATTACATTAGAACAGATGAAATTGCAGGTGTTCAGCTCTTTGACCTAGAAGAGCAGAGCAGCAATTTGATATCATATTAGCTTGACCTAACCATTTGGTAATATATCTTTTTTTTCTATACTCATGTGCATACATATTCTTCACATGCATAGGATTCTAGGCATACTGCTTTATTGCCTATTTATTTTACTTTATTTCTTTTGTGTGTGTGTGTGTGTGTGTGTGTGTGTGTGTGATACTGGGTATTGAAACCAGGGTCATTCTACCTCTGAGCTACACCTTCAGCCCTATGTTATTTTTATTCTGAAACAGGGTCTTGGTAGGTTGATGAGTTTCACTACCTCCTGAGTCTGTCCTTGAGCCTACATTCCTCCTGTCTCAGCCTCCCAAGTACTGGGATTACAGGCGTGCACCACCGTGTCAGGCTCTTACTTCATCTCTTCTGAACAGCGTTGTATGTAACTGCCTCAGTCTACTCTTGGGGTGGGGCAGATACTGGGGATTGAACCCAGGGGCATTCTACCTCCAAGCTACACTCCCAGCCCTTTTTATTGTTTTTGTTTGTTTGTTTATTTTTTGTTTTTCAGTACTGGGGATTGAACCCAGGGGCATTCTACCTCCGAGCTGCATCCCCAGCCCTATTTTTTAGTCTTTTTTTTTTTTGAAACAGGGTCTCACTAAGTTGCAGAGGGCCTCACTAAGTAGCTGAGGCTGGCTGAGAACTTGGATCCTCCCATCTCAGCCTCCCAAGTACTGGGATTACAAGCGGATGTTTTTTGGTTTTGTTTTTTGAAACATTCTTGCTCAGTTGCTGAAGGTCTCACTAAATT
Source organism: Graphiurus murinus (assembly GCA_004027655.1). Taxonomy (NCBI): domain Eukaryota; kingdom Metazoa; phylum Chordata; class Mammalia; order Rodentia; family Gliridae; genus Graphiurus; species Graphiurus murinus. The sequence goes on from PVLC010015042.1 coordinate 26,122, forward strand.
GCTGAGGCTAGCATCAAACCTGCAATCCTCCTACTTCAGCCTCCCAAGTACTGGGATTACAGGCGCATACCACCATACCCACCTTACCTCAGTCTTTTTAAATGGTTACCTTATATGCTATTGTAAGAATGTGCCATTGTATTCAAATTCTTCAGAAAAACAGAACCAGTAGGATGGAGATATATATCTAGATATATCTAGGTGCATATAAAAGGAGATTTATTATGAGGAATTGCCTCACATTTATGGAGGCTGAGTTTGTCCCATATTCTGCTTTCTGCAAGCTGAAGACCAGGAGAAAGCCAGTGGCATAATTCACCCTGAGTCTGAAGGCCTAAGAATAAAGGGAACTAATGGTAGAAATACAGGTAGAAAGGCAGGAGAAGACATGCTCCAGCTTATACAGGGTAGGCAGGAAGCAGAAGGAACAGATTCCTCCTCCTATCCACCCACAGTGGTAGGGCAGTCTACTAAGTCCACTGATTGAAATGTTAATCTCATCTGGAAACACCCTCATAGAACATCCAGAAATAATGTTCAATAATCTGGGCCAACTTGACACATAAAATTAACCATCACAGCCATAATCTCACCAGCTTTCTATAAAGAGGCATTTAAGTTGGTCCCAATTTTCCACTATGCACGGAACATGTTCAATACACGCACACTGTTTTTTTCTCGTCTCTTTGGATTCCCATCTTGCTGTGTGATCTGTGCTCACTATTCTCCTCTGTTCAGACAATATGGCAAAGAAGAGCACAAGATCTGGAATCAGATCTGGGTTCAAATCCTGGTTCTACTACTTAATGTACAATCTTGAGCAAGTTAATATTTAACTTCTCTGAACCTCCATTTTCTCATCCATAAATATTGGAAAACAGTTTCCATATGAGTTTATCATAAGGAAAGATCAATGAGTGAAAAGATTGCAAAGATTAATGACTCAGTGGTAGATTTGGCACTTAGCAGGCAGCATGACACTGAGTAAATCCTCAGCAAATGTAAGCAACAGCGATGACTATAAGTATAATTCTTAATAATCGTCATTATTCTTATTCAGATTCACCTGCCTCCAATGGGCCTCACCCCACTACAAGGCCGGGGACTTCGAACCCAGGAGAAACTGAGGAAACTTTCTAAGCCAATGTATCTCAAGTCTCATGATGAAGTTTCTTAACCAGAAGACAGTTTATTTCTGAGAATGATGACTCAACTAAGTTGAACATAAACTGATGCCCTGACCCTTCTCCTTGATTAAGGGCAAAAGTTCAAATATCTTCTTCAAAACTCCAGAATTGGTTCTTAGACATGATGTATGCCTATATATCCCTAGGGTTTGTCATGGTTTTGCTGCCCAAGTGGATGACGTTAACCCTAGAGGTCACAGACCTTGTATCCTCCCCGAAGTCACCTTTGGAAACAAGACTGAGGCCTGTGGGAGAAAGGCTAAAGATGGTAAACTTTTCATGGAAATGCCATTCATCACACTTCAGCTGATGAAAGAAATTAACCAGTTGCTGGGAATTCTTATGGGTATTCTAAAACTAACCACTCTCGGAATCTTTTTGAGTTTTTTTTTTTCTTCAAGTTACAGATTTGCTAAAAAGTGGGTTGTTTTCGTATGAGCTTTATTGTGGTCTTTTGACCCTCCCAATTTCCAGATAAACACCCCTTTAAAAGGATGTCTTTAGAGCTGGGCATGGTGGCGCACACCTGTAAACCCATCTTACTGGGAAGCTGAGACAAGAGGATCCCACATTCAAGACCATACTGGGCAATTTAGTGAGACACTATCTCAAATTAAAATTTTAAAAGGCTGGGGATATAGCTGAATGGTAAAGTACTCCTGGGGTCAATCTTTGTACCTCAAAAAAATAAGTCTTTAGATTGATCATAGTTTCTCGTGGAAATTTTGTGACCCCCATTCCCTCTCCCCATACACAAAAGTATATTCCTTATTTGAATGTATATGTTTACCTTATCTTAAAACCCATGATGACTTAAGATGCACTTATAATCTGAAAAGTTTACCTGAAACTTATATTACATTCATTATGAGTTACTTGAAACCCATTGCATTCATTATGAGTGTTTGACTTGAACATAATTGAAAAGTGCTAGGTCTGAGCTGGCTTTCAAATTATGTCTAAGCAGAAATGGGACAAATAGAGATGAAAACAAGGGATTTGTACCTGTGTGTGTGGAGTCTGGGGAGAGTCCATGGCGATTCATTTGTACGTCAGTGTCATTCTTTCTTACCTCCAAAGAGAGTGGGCATCACCAATAAAGACAAGTATTTGCCAGTTTTGGTGTCTGTTCTTTCCAAAATGGGCTTGTGAACTTCAGATGTAGTAGGTGGAACCTGCCTGCTATGAGTAGGGTTAGTATTGCAGGGCTTGACAATGACATGGAGAACAAATATGGTACTCTGTCAGTGGAGTAATAGCATATGCATATTACAGATGCAGCTGTCAGCCTTTGGTGGAGACAGAAATTAAAATGTGCTGGCAGGTGTTTTGGTCGTTCAGTGCACATCTATCTCAACTCAGCTTGAATGGGAAGACAGGAACCTGCCAATCAGTCACTCTTCTTTCAGCAGGTCTCAAAGTAGAAGAACCTCCCTGCCTAGATGCCTGTGAACTCAAGCCAGATGCTTCACCTGGTAGTCAGCCCTTGAGTCTGTGGTCATTCCTGCACTGTACTAAAAACTGGCTGTGCCGAACTAGGTGAGCCATGGCTTGCCCAGCTCCATCATGGTCCCTTTCTAAGTAATTTAAGATGATTACAACCAAGTTTAGGAACCACCCTTCCCACCCAGCCTTCTCTACAATGGACGTCCATCTAATGCTAGCCAACCAACCTTTGAAGATCTTCTCCATTCCGGGGCTCTTACCTAAATGTTAATTCTACATGTCTAGCCCCCTTTTTTCAAAGATGCATATACTATTACACAAAGCCATAATTGTCAATTTCATGCAACCTATGTATTATTTTTCATAGCATCCCTCCTCCCCCATTTTCTCTCAAGACTATAAAAATGCCATTATTCTTTTAGAAGCAGAACCTACCTTCCTATATATCCTCCTTCGATGTAATTTTCTCCCATCACTGAGGACTAAACATAACTTTCTACTCAACAGCTAGATTTTTAAGAGAAAGGACTAGCTTGGTGACCAGGTTTGTCTGATGTCATCTGCTGAGCTATTTATAGGCCTGCTACTTCTCCCAGAGTTGATTTCTGGCCATCTCTGCCCCAGGGCTCCAGCTTCTAACTCACCATGATTTCTGAAGAGCATATTGCTTTTTCCCAGGAGGAGACATTATTACCACATTGGCCTCAAATGAAAATGACCTCAAATTTAGGGTAATCTTTGTTTTCAAAGTGGAGAAAAATTTTTAAATTACAAAAATACAATCCATTACAAAAACATTTTGTCTTTTAACCCTGAGGAATGAGACAGTCCCTGCCTCCCTCAGCTTTTTATTGCTGAAGCTGGAATTAGATAACTGATTAAAATTCAATTGTTCTCTTGGCAACCCCTTGCTGCCAGCTCCTTTATAGTTTGCAGTGTGGCTTACCTACCAGACCCAAATCCAGGAAAGTGGGATTCTGACCATCTTCCCATCTCACATGACTAATTCTTTGGAATGGCATAGCAGTCTCAGCTATCTGTTGGTTCTGATTTTTTCTCCTACTGGAAAAATTACTTGGGAGGCTGAGACTGGTTCGAGGCCAACCTCGGCTACTTCGTGAGGCCCTCCGCAACTTAGTGAGACCCTGTTTCAAAATAAAAAAATAATAGGACTGGGGGTGTAGCTCAGAGGTAGGATGCCCGTCGGTTCAATCCCTAGTACCACACACACAAAAAAGGGAAAAAAAATAGCTATTAAGTTCCTGGGAGTTGGAGACTAGTTCCCCCTCAGGGTCTCTCTTGCCAGTTGGCAAGAATTGGAGAACTTCCCTTGTACTTAATCTCTAAAGTCACTTGGATGATTTGTTGATGTCATAAGTCAAATTCCTCAAACAGAATTTGGTTGACACCATGAAGAAACTGAAACTGAAGGTTTCTGGAATATGTTGATTTGGCTCTTAGAAGCTTCCCACATTCAGGAAAATCAAAGAGCCTGAGTCAGGCCATTTTGTTCTACTGAAGAGGCAAAGAAGCTAGGACCGATACTTTTAAGACTCACGGTTTTCATCAACTGTGAACAGACCAATAGAATACCCTGAGAGAAATCATTTAGAGCCAAAGAGCCACCAGAGAGTTAGTGAAGAATACATCAAGAATTTGATCTTGATCTCCCTCAGGATTCTCTTCCAGCTGGCTCTGGGGAGAAACAAGAAATTGAAATTTCTTGGACATAGTTGTGTAGTTGGAGCTACATATCTCTTCCAGGAGTCTACATCACAACACAGCCAAGTTCTTGGCCAGGAGGTAGCATGTGGTGGTGAAAATGCATGGGTTCAAGAGCCAGAGAAACCCTGGCTTAAAAGCTGGCCTGTGAAGTGAAAAACATTCAGTGATTTCAGGCAAGTCACTGAACTCCCTTGAACCTTCAAAGGGAGAGACAATCATTCCCAGCCCATAGGATCCAGTGAAATATAAAGACTTGAATGCAAACCCTGGCCCACCATAGACATGCAACAAATACGATTCTCTCCTTTTTCCTTCTTCCTGAGGCTTTAGCCCATGGTGTAGGCTCACATAGAAGTTGGATCCCAGTTCTCCCACTGACTAACAGGAACGTTGCATCTGTGAAATGAAGATAATAATACCCGCCACCCAAGATTGTTGTAAGATGTGCATCTTAACTATACTAAGAGCTATAACAAATCATAGTATTTCAAGCCCCTCTCAACTCTTGTGGGGCCTTGGTGGTAGCCCAAGTGGATAAACTAGGAAAGAAGTGATTGAAATTCAGTGAAAGTTACAGCAAAATAATAGGTAAAAATAATAATAAGTATAAAGGAGCTTAAGCCAAATGATCAAAGTAGAAAGAGTACTACCCCTGTGTTCAAATTCTGCATCCGTGGCTATCTGCTAAGGGGATATTACTTACCTTCTCTGTATCATGATTTCTACAGTCATAAATCAAGGACAGTAACCTATTTTATAGGGCTGCTGTGAAATACCTGCCTCATACCTCTATTACCACGATCATCGTCATCTTACACTATGATTCTCAAGAAAGGGATGCTAGGCTGTATAGAGGATGAATTGCCTTTTATTTCCTGTTTTGAGGCAAATGCCATCAGTTATCCAGCTGGCACAGTGAGGCCACCCCTCGGTTTATCCAGTGCTTCTGCGGCATGTTTGTTGGGAGCTCAATAGAGAGGACGTAGTTGGTAGAGTGGCCTGTGGTGGAGAGGGTACCTCTCCGAGCACTTGTTTTGTAGACTGGACACATATAAATGTTCTGATGCAGAAACATTGCACTCTCCCCAGGTTTCAGCCAGATGATGGGCAACGGATCATAGAGGATTTTAGGGAGAGACTCTCCAATCTGCATCTTTTGCCTGTCCCAACGGGCACCTTCTAGGAAGAGCCCTTTTATGTAGGCCCCATCTTCTGGGTTACTCTCCATGGATATTTCCTGTGTGGTTACCTGGAAGAGTGGAAAGCTGTGAGTTCCATAACCTGCCATTTTCCTACATGAGGCACCAATTAAGAGCAACCTGGCTGCAATGTGGGCCTCTATCAGGATGCATCTCAGAGGACAATGGGGCTTTTGTGATATTTCTGCCTGACATACTTGAGCCAGTCTGGTTCCTAGTCAGCTTTCTGCCCTTCTATGTGGTAGACATAGAGCACTAAAGTAGGCATCTTGAGGCCACATTAGCTATAGCCTAGTGACTTCACTCAATCCCTTCCCTTTTTGGAGCTGGATCTATGAAGCAAGGGGTTAGATTCTGATTCAGAGGCAGGCTGGTAAAGCAGTTCTACAGATGGAGGTGGGAGAATAAACCCTTGATTTATAGTTTTTGTCAATTTCTGGGGTGTAAAGACTCCCACCATGGTTGATTTCCGACCAAGAACCAGCCCACAAAATTCCTGAACGTGTATCAACTGGCTCTGGTGAGTTAGTATGAGTGAGATCCAGCATACTACTGTTTAGATTGAGAGTGATAAACTGAAATTCCTTCAGGTAAATGCAGAAAATGGTCTAGGTGAAGGATAATAGGGAGTGTGGTGAACCAGAGAGTACAGGCTCCATTTAGCATTCTAGGTTTTTTTTTATTATTATTATTGTATTTGTTTTTTGTTTGTTTGTTTGTTTTTGGTTTGTGGAACTGGGGATGGAACTCAGAGACATTCTACCTTTGAGTTACACCCCAGCCCAATTGTATTTCATATTTGGAAACAGGGTCTCGCTAGATTGAAGAGAGTCTCACTGCTTGCTGAGGCTATCCTCGAACCTGCGATCCTCCTGTCTCAGCCTCCCAAAAGTACTGGGATTACAGGTGTGCACCACCACATCTGGCTCTTTATTATTGTCAGTTTAATGTTTCTTCATTTCTAAGGACTACCCAAGGGCATTAACATTTTTCAAATGAAGAATCCACCATGTTGAATAGGCAGCATGAGAGGATGCTATCATTTTTCTTGGTATGATAGTGGCATAATTTTTCTCTGAAAAGATTCCTTTTTTATATAAACAGACAAAGCCCTGGGAGTCCTCGGATTATGTAGAGAATAGCTTTTGGAGCTACTGTAAGTCATGCTGTAAGTATTTGAAGTCATACTGTAAGTTCATTTGAAGCCGGGCATGGTGGTGTACACTTGTAATCCCAGCATTTGGGAGGCTGAGACGGGAGGATCTGGGTTCGCGGCCAGCCTCAGCTACCTAGTGAGGCACTCCTCAACTTAGGGAGACCCTGTTTCAAAATAAAGAATAAAAAAATAGGGCTGGGGTATACCCAGCTCAGAGGTAGAATGCCTCTGGGTTCCATCCCCATACCACAAAAATAAATAAATAAATAAATAAATACTTCATTTGTAGCCTCGCTGAAGCATTTGAGCCTTAACACACTCAAATATTTAGACTTAAAAGGAAATGGACAATACTGCTTTCTCTGTTTGGTCTCTTGAGCTGTCCTAACCCCAAAGGCCTTACCTCAAACTCAAATCCAACGTGGTCAATGGGGATGGTGTATTTCCGGGAATAATTCTGAGAGACCCCCGTCAAAAAAGACTGTGTGAAGTAGAATCCAGATATCCAAAAGACCACAGGGGGCCCCTTGTTAATCCATTCCTGCGGAGCCATAGAAATCAAAATTCAAAATCAATAACACATCAAAGATAGTTAAAAGGCAAGTAATGCAAATGAGTCTCACAAAGAACTATTTTTCTCCTTTTTCTGGAAATAGGTAGCCTTGTGGTTTAACATATTTTCCTATGTTTTAAATGAAGGCATAAATAAATATGTTACAAACATGTGCCTTTTTTTTTTTTTTTTAAAGAAAAGCACAGATGCAAACTGGGGTTGGGGACACAAGAGAGAGTGGTGGGGACTGTAGCAGGGGAGAAGATGTGTCTTGTCTAAACTGAGCAACAGCTGCTTATCTGCAGCAACAGCTGCAAGACGCAGGCACCTTGTTTCAGGTCTTCTATTTTCCCTTCCTTCCTTCCTTCTTTCTCTCTTTCTCTCTTTCTTTCTTTCTTTCTTTCTTTCTTTCTTTCTTTCTTTCTTTCCTTTCTTTCCTTTCCTTCTTTCCTTTCTTTCTTGTGTTTTGCTGGGGATTAAACCCAGGGGCAGTCTACCTCCAAACTACACCTCCAACCCTTTTTATTCTTTTATTTTGTTTTGAAACGAGGTCTCACTAAGTTGCTAAGAGTCTTAAGTTGCTGAGGCTGTTCTCAAACCTGCGGTCCTTCTGTCTCAGCCTCCTGAGTACTGGGATTATAGGTATGCACCACCACGTCTGGCTGAGGTCTTCCATTTTTCACAGGACAGACATCTAGATTTGTTTTTTTTGTTTTTTGTTTTTTTTTTTTGGCAGTGCTGGGGATTGAGCTCAGGGTCTCACACACATGATAGGTAAGTGCTCTACTACAGAGCTATACTCCCAGCCTCTACATTAGATTTTTAAAACCTAAAGTTTAGCCAGGTGTGGTGGCACACACTTGTAATCCCAGTACTTGGGAGGCTGAGACAGGAAAATCTCAGGTTCACAGCCAGCCTCAGCAACTTAGTGAGAACCTGTTTCAAAATAAAACCTAAAATAGGGCTGGGCATACAGCTCAGAGGTAGAATGTCCCTGAGTTTAATCCCCAGCCCCAAAAAAAGAAAAAAAATTCTGAAGTTTACATACTAACTTTAAATTTTTAAATTACCAATAGCCAAAGCAACCATATCCATTGGCCAAATCTATTCTGTAAGCCACAAGTTTGTAATATTTCTTCTAGTCCCTACTCCTGCCTCCATATACAATAATTTGTCCAGGGCCTTTAAGTTTCTTTCCTGTCCCAACTCTGGAAAGACCATTTCCAGGTGCTCAACTGGGGCCCTGCACGACTGCCTGCCCTATTCCCCCATTTCCAGTCTGTTATTTCAGAATGTCCTCTCCACCTGAGTGAGCATGCCAGGTGCCTAGGTGCCCTGACTCCCAGGTACCTGGAAGAAGGCCAGGCGAGCCAGTAGGTCTGCCACATAGCCCCCCAGGGGCTTCAGTGATGGGTAGGACTTGGTCGCCCACATGGCTGGCACTTTACCCACAAGCATGCTATTGAAGACTTCCTCCAGCTCCGAGGACATCAGGACCTGCCCTTTGATGGCTCGGCCAAGATCAATGAGGCTTCTGCGAACCACTTTGGTCAGCCTGTAAGAGCAAAGGACTTGGCTGAACCCAGCCTTCTAGTGGTCCCATCGCTCCCAAGTACCCTAACCCCAGCTCTCCTTTCATTTTCTCTCCTTTAAACAGTCAGACAATGAATATACAGTCATTATTTGAGAAAAATTAAATCATCCATTACCTCACCACCTAAAGATAACTTTGATATATATCATTCAAGATTTTCCTCTAAACACAAGTCATTTTTAAACAGGATCATTCTATATTACCTTTTTGTTATTCTCTTTTAGCAATATAGAGAAATCTTTCCAATTCTGTAAGGGACTTAAATAGTCCTTTTTAATGACTATAAAGTGTTCCATTTTATTCATTCCCCTATGGTTGAAACATTATTTCTAGATGGTTGTCATTTGTACAACGTTGCTGAGAAACTCTATGCATGTCAACCTTTGTACAAATTTCTAATTATTTTTCTTTGTAAAAGGTTTTCTGTCTCAAAGGGCACAGCCAGCTTCAGGGCTTTTGATCCATATTGCCAAAGTTGTTCTGTTTATAGACTATGAGGTGCACATCTGAGAAAGGGCAAAGGGCAGCCTGCAAGGTGCCAAGATCATCTGCCTCTCTTTCTGACCTCTGTGTTCCAAGGCCCAGCCCAGGCCACAGGGAACTAACCTGAGGGTGCCAAAGAAGCTGCCACCAGAAAGAACTTGTCATCCTCAAAGATTTATGGACTCGCAACCCAGTGGACAAGAGAATGATCAAATGCAGGAAAGGGACTCCCGGACCTGTAAGCACTAAACATTCCTATCAGGAGGAATTTCGAGTGCAGACATTTGGTGCAGGTGCTTGCTGAGGAGTCGATGGGCAACTCTACCCCTGACAGTTCACCCCACAGCTCTCTATTACCTCTGAAGACCTATCTACAGGCTCTTCTTCTATTCGTGTGACTATGAACTCCGCTAATTTAGAAGTTTGGGTGCCCAAAGAAGGAACACTTGCCTTAAAGACACAGTAATTTTCTGCCCAATCAGAAACTGAACTGTTATCTAATTATTTGGGGCTTCCCATACCACTGGGTGACTGGGCAAAAACAGGTAGTAGGCGGACAGTAAGGTATTGGTAAAGATGAAGACTGCTATTGCCCTGTTTTCTTGCATTACAGTAACCAGTGGCAAAGGCCAGGGAAGGCATTTGTGACCTCCAAGGTATGGCTCTGGTGGCCATAGGGCAGAATACGTAGTAGTGATGGAGTCTGATCGAACAAACAAGGACCACAGGTGTTGTGCCCAGGCACCTGGCTCCCAGCAGAGGTGGCCTCATCCTAGGCTCATACCCCAAACCTTGCTTGGTCCCCCATATGGCTATCTGCTTATTGACCCTAGAGATAAACCCTAAGACTAGGGTTAGCCAAGAAGCCAAAAAGCTTTTAGATGCCATTTCTGTAGTTCCCTAGTCCTCCAGAGCCAAGACTATCTCTGAAACTGAACAATGACCCTGTGAGGCAAAAAGGAGACAGCAAGTATGTGGAGCAGCACATGGCAGTAACTGGAGGAGAAGTGGGGATGAGGGGACTAGAATAGAAGGGCAGAAGCCTTGGCCCCAGGGCCAGCCCATAACTCCCCGACTCTGTGGAAGAGGCAAAGGGATAAACTTCCCCACCACTGGGCTACATTTAGCCTGATTTTACATACTACTTGAGTGCATGGGCCCTGGAATCAGACAACCGGGTGCAAATTCAGTCCTGCTATTTTGAATGACTGTGGGTGAGCCACTTAACCTTTCGAAATCTCAATCTTATATTACAATGGCCAGTGGTGAAGGCTAGTAAAGGCCCCTGTGATCACCAAAGAAGGGCTTCAGAGACTTTAGGGAGACTAAGTAGCAGAAGAGGAACGCCATTAGGTTGGCTGATTGGACTATAGCTCATTATGCCCAAATGAGTTTTCTCATCTATGAAATGGTGATAGAAGGATGAATAACTGCATATCCCAAAGACTGTGTGATCTGAATAGGACCATGCGTGGTGCTTAGAACCATACCCAGACTAGGGGCTCAATAAAAGCAGCTCTGGTGACACTTTTAATACTGGCCTGCACTTGGTATTGGTTTTAACTTGACTACAGATGTCACATGAATGAATAGAAGGAGCAAGTTAACCCTGGGCCAGCACATGCCGGGATGGCTCTATTTATAGCTCTCCCTCTGGGTGGGGCAAACTACTTCCTCTACATAGCAACCCCTTATCAAGTGTCTGTCTCAGCTACAGCCCGTTAGATCTTTCCCCTCATGCTCCAGAGAACAAGATCCAAGCAAGGTCCTCAGGCCCACCTGTTGAATCTGATGAGCTCCTGCCTTAGGACGGTGTTCATAGATTCCTCATAGACCACAGGATACAACCTCATGACCTCTTCCAGGTTAAAGTCTTTGGGAAGCTTGGAGAGTATGTCCTGGGCCAGCTCTTCAACCACTTCCTTAAAGTTCAGACAACAGAGATTTGAATAAGAAAACCTACAGACTGAGGGTTGTGGGGGTTTTGTTTGTTTGTTTGTTTTTGCAGTACTAGGGATTGAACTCAGGGGCATTCTACCTCTGAGCTATACCCCATAACCATATTTTATTCTTTATTTTGAAACAAGTTCTCACTAAGTTGCGGAGGGCCTCACTAAGAAACTGAGGCTGACTGCGAACCTGGATCCTCCCGTCTCCGCCTCCCAAGTACTGGGATTACAAATGAGCACCACCTTGCCCAGCCAGGCTGAGGTTTTATCTGAGTAAATCTAAAGTAGTGAACATCGGTGGGGTCCTAGGGCTTTCTACCTTCAAGCTACACTCCCAGCCATTTTATTTATTTGTTTGTTTGTTTGTTTATTTTTGTTTTTGACATGGGGTCTCACTATGGGGTTGCTGAGAATCTCACTATGTTGCTGAGGCTATCACAGCCAGCTCCTGGGAGCAGCTCCTGGTGCAGATGAGACTCTTTCTCAGTGCCAATCACACTATGGAAGGCAATAGGTCAAGAAAAGCCTAGGGCACTGAGATTAGCTACATTGATAAGAGGACAGGCCCAGAAGACCAAAGAGAAGTAGAGCCTGGATGTGGGAAAGCCAGACAGCTCTGTCATCATCTGGGTCTGGGAGGCTGGAACATACACTTCTCTCTTCCTACTGTGGGGAATTTCCACCCCTATGTTGGGACACACCAACC
>PVLC010015043.1:0-38057 GCA_004027655.1 Graphiurus murinus
ACACCATGGATTTTGACTACAAGCAAAGGTACTGATTACTAATCAACCCATGATTCATCCTAAAGCAATAATTATTCTTATAGATATATGAATATGTAGCATCTGGGTGGGAAATGTCCAATCCAAACCCAATGCTTCCGTGGTATTTATGTCACACCAAGCATCCTTTTTTGTTTTGTTTTGTTTTCTAACCATGCACACATTTTGTATCATACAAGTTGGGCAGATTTTTCCCGCATTTTTAAAATCTTGTGTTTTCTTGTTCCAAATCCTTGCTCTTGACTTAAGTTTGTGTGTTTTGTGGAAGTACAAGGGGGTAATTACACAAGTTTTTCTTTCCTTGTCATTGGCAAACATCACCAGGGAAATTTACAGCCCCCAATATCCAGATCTGGAAACTGGTTATTAAATGAGGAAAACCCTGACACAGTAAATGGGACCTGAAGAGGGACCAGCTCAGCAGTAGTTCTTGTGAGAGAATAGCCAGGAGTCAGCAAGTGAACAGCTATTTTATTTCATTAAACATTTTTATTATTTACAGCACTGCTGCTAATAATGGCTATCATCTCCATTTTTTCAGAACCTATTATGTGGCTGGCATTGTTTTAAGTGCCCATTTGGTCTGTGTTAAAACAAACAAACAAACACCTTCTAGGGCTGAATTACAGTTTTAGGATGAAGGCACAAACTCAGAGAGGCAGACTAATCGGCCTAAAGTGATTTGTTTGGTACAAGGTGGAATCAGGATTCAAATGGAGGCTGTACACTCAAATCCATTCAGGGGGGAGGCAAGTAAGTTGCCCAGGCCAGGTGTAACATTTTAGACAGAGATGAGAACAATGGAGAAATGGTAACTTTATTTTATTTCAAAATAAAATGATTTTTATTTTAAAATAATTTCAAACTTATGAAAAGTTAGAAGAGTAGTGAAATCCATATCTCTGTTATTCAGAATCCCAACTATTAACATTTCACTGTGATGAGCTATTATTTTCTCTCCATTTCTTTCTACACGTCTCTGTGTGTATGTGTATGTGTACAACCCCATATCATTGTTATTATTATTATTATTATTGTTATTTTGCGGTACTGGGGATTGAATTCAGGGGTGTTCTACCTCCGAGCTATACCCCCAGCCCTGTTTTCTATTCTTTTTTTTGAAACTGGGTCTCACTAAGTTGCGGAGTGCCTCACTAGGTAGCTGAGGCTGGCTGCGAACCCCGATCCTCCAGTCTCAGCCTCCCAAATGCTGGGATTACAAGCGTGTGCCACCATGCCCGGCCCCATATCATTATTTTTTCTGAACTGTTTGATCATAAACTACAGATATTGTGTCATCACCTGTAATGCTCCAGTAAATATTTCCCTAAACAAGAATACTCTATTACATAACCATTGAGTAACCCTTCAAGTAAGGAAACCAGCCTTGTTAGAGCACCATCATCTGATTTACACACCCTGTTCAAATTTTGCTGCCTGCTCCAACAGGTGGTCCATGATCTCTTCTAGAAACATATGTTATATTTTGAGTTTATATTTTTTCAGTCTTCTTCAATCTGGAATGGTTCCTTACTTTGTTTGTTTGTTTTTGTAGTACTAGGGGGTTGAACCCAGGGGCATTCTACCTCTGAGCTACACCCCCAGCTCTTTTTCCTTTTTTTATTTTGAAACAGGGTCTCACAACATTGCTGAGGGCCTCACTAAGTTGCTGAGGCTGGCCTGGAACCCGTGATCTTCCTGTCTCAGCCTCCCAAGTACTGAGATTACATGTGTGTGCCACAGACCCAGCTTGGTGCTCAGTTTTTGAGACACTGTGATGGCCACACAAGAAACATGTGAAACTTCAATGCATTTGGCAGGCTCTAGTTTTCCAAGCTCTGTGATGTGAAACCAGATGAAAGCTTAATGGCATTAACATTTCTTTTTTCTTTTTTATTTTTTGTTACTGGAGATTGAACCCAGGGACATTCTACCTCTGAGCTATACCCTCCAGCCCTACAGTGGGTTCTTTTATTTTTATTTATTTATTTATTTTGGGGGGGGGCATATGCTTTCACCCAGTATTATGTAAGATTTACCTACAATGTGGCACATTGGCAATAGCTCCTTCAGAGAGCTTTCATTCTCGAATCCTCTGATCTTTGTGCTCACCCAAATGCTTTACAGCTGAACAATGAAGGAGGAGGACTTCTCTGGCCACAGGTTCTAACACTGAAACAGGCACTCAGGGACTTTGTTAGAGTTGTGGAGAGGCATGCGGGTAAAATGATTTTTCTAAACATGTTCCCGTTTCTCGTCTAGTTTATCTGCTTGCATCCCATGTCTGATGGTGAGGAGTCATTGTCCCCACTGATCAGGAACGGAGGCCACCTGTAGTGACAGAGTGACGTGCTTCTCCAAGGGCAGTAAGGACCCATTGGTACGAAGCTGAGATTGCAGCAGAGGCGTCTTGACCACTTGCCTATTGCCCTTCCCATCTGAACACACATCTGTCACTCCTTTCTGGGCTAAAACTCTATTCAAAGGGAAAGTCAGCCAGGCTCCCATGCTGCCTACTGCTGTGTGTTTAAAGTATGCTTCTCCAGCACCCATTTTCCACCAGGACTGTGCCTCTTCCCCATTGTAGGTCCACAGGGCTGAGGTGGGGGTTCCATCCCTAGTGGGGAGAAGAATATGCCCCACCCCTTGGAGAGAGACAGTAGCAGGGCCTCAGGTCTCCTTGGCAACCTTGAGAGTGCCCAGGAGCATGCATATGTATGTATATAGTATTTTTGCCTAAGTTATCTTGCACTAGTTTTCCTTTTCATTTGTATGTATATGGAGTCAGTCCTTGAAAAAGAAAAGAAATCCTAACAGATACACTTCTTCAACTAATTACCCTATTTCTCCTCCCAAGTGCAAAGCAGTGACCCTCCTTTCTGCTGTAGATGCTTATGCAAGGTCAGGCAAGGTCAGCAGAACAAAGCAGCCTTCCCAGAGAAAGGAGGACTGACCCAAGCAAGGGAGCTTCATCCAAACCCTTCTGGTCCAAAAGGTTTGGGGAATTTTTTTTCCTTCTCCAACTAATGCATATTCCATGCTGCCATCAGAACATTCTGAGACAGAGACCCAAACCTTTATCTTTGCACTTAGAAAACCCATCAAAAGTGGGAGAAAAGTAACCACAGTGGAGAAATCTGACGAACACTACCTTGGCGAGGGTCTCACAGGCAACATCCAGGGACCAAGCATGTTGAAGGCATGTGCTACCCTTGATATGATGCCTCTCCCAATAACCATAACCCCAGAGTAAAGCTTCGGTCAAATCTCAGTAGAAGTCCTCCTCACAATATACCTGATTAGTGCTTCTCAAAATAGTCAAGGTCATTGACAACAAGAGTAGGCTGAGCAAGTCACTGCCCCAAAGAGCCCAAGGACACACAAGGATTGACCATCATGTAGTACCCTTTTTTAAATTTTTATTTTTGTGGTATTAGAGATTGAACCCAGGTATGTTCTACCTCTGAGCTGCACCTCCAATCCTTTTTATTTTTTGTTTTGAAACAGGGTCTCACCAGGTTGCTGAGGGTCTCACTAAGTTGCTGAGGTTATCCTCAAACCTGTAATCCTCTTGTTTCAGCTTCTGAAGTATGGGATTAGAGGCATACACCACCATGCCACCATACCCAGCTATATGGTATCTTTAACAGGATCCAGGGATAGAAAAAGGACATTAGGTTAAAACCAAGGAAATCTGAACAAGGTATGGCCTTCAGCTAATGTACTCATAGTTATTCAAAATAGTGACAAATGTACCACACTAATTTAAGGTCATAATAATAGGAGAAACTATACGCATGTGGGAAGGGAGGCAAATGTAAAATGCTCATTTTTTCTGTAAATCTAAGACTGTTCTAAAAAGAATCCGTCAAAAATAAATTTTATTTTAGAAACCATCACCAGATTCCTAGTAATGCAGGAGTGTTTCCTAAAATTCAGAGACCAAGTAGGTCCTAGATATGATTTTAAGTGGTCCATGGAATAACCTTAAATAACTCCGAGCCACAGGACTACATATTCCCTTGCCAATAATTTTTTGATCCTTTCAATTCAGTAGTAGAGAAGAACTTTGGGTTCAGCCCTTGGAATCCTTCTCTCACCTCTTCCTTTTATTATTATTATTATTATTATTATTATTATTATTATTATTGAAGAAAAAGAATGCCTTGGGCTCAGAGCTTTTTTTTCAGTGTCCCTAATTATTTATATTGTTCTTTCTTGTTTTTATTTTCATTGATTTAATTCTTGATATTTGATGATATCTATTTATGCACAGCAAATCATCATACTTTCCCATTTATGATGGTGGCATTTTTGTTTAAATATTTTAAAGTAGAAAGGTGAGTCTGGTTAACTTAAAATAAATTACATTAAGATACATATTTCTTTTCAGATATAGGAAACAGTAAGAGGGTTGTTTTCAAATGAAAGATGCTGAGAATCAGTGACCGATACCTTTCTGTCCATACCCTGAGCCCTTCGCCTGAAGCCTTTCCCCACCCGAGGGCACCTGTTCCATCCCCCATGGTCAGATACTCTGAAACTACAGAATGGCCACGATGCCTGGGAGCCCAGCACTACTGATGTCCAGGGATTAAAGGCTTAGAATCAGAAAATCTAACTTCCACTTTGCCCCCAAATCTAAAACTTTTTGAGCATAGACACAGCAACACAAGCAGAAAATTCCACATTTGACCTCATGTGAATAGGTGCATATGAAATATACTGAGTTTTGTGTTTAGACTTGGGGTCCCCTCCCTGGGATATCTCATTACCCATATACAAATATTCCCGAATCTGGAAAAATCCAGTATCTGAAACACTGCAGGTCCCAAGCATTTCAGATAGGGGGTATTAAAACTCAACTGAGCTTTGTCTGAGTTTCCTTCTCACTTGTAGCTTGATTTCCATGCAGTACTGTACAGTACCACGTAGTGGTCCAGTCTCCTACCATCAGCCAGCTGTGGCCATCAGTGACTGGGCAGCTGGTTCTCTGGGCACTGTGGCCATGGCAGGGTTAATTGCAAACATGGGTAGGATCTCAACCCTCAGCAAAGGGTCTTGTGGGACACTACCTGAGGCACGTCAGCTCTGCAAAGTAGAGGTGATAAGAGCAGCCGCCTTGTGGGATCGCTGTGTGCATAGACGAATTCATGTGAGCACAGCCCTGGCGCCAAGTAAGTGCTCTGTAATCACACGATGCTCCAGGCCACCTCTGTGTTTCCACTTCCTCCACTGTGACGTGTGGTCATGGCAGTACTTACCTTGTGGGACTGTCGTCAGGGATCAAGAGAGTCGACACACAAATCCTCTGTGTCCTGGCCTGGCTCCCAGCAAATGTTCAGTAATGCTCAATTATTTATTATGTGTATTCACTTGTTATCAGTAGGATTACTATGCTGTATCAGAAATTCCAGGAGTCAGAATGTCTCTCCAGTCTTCTGCAATAGCGGTTCACAGATGCTAGAAGAAGTCAAGGTAGACTTGACAATCAAAACCTCAAGTCTACCAACATCAAACCAGTGGGCCTCAATGGAAACTATGATGTAGGTTAGCCTGCAGTTTGAGTTCAGCAGTGTGGGGCTGCTGCCTTTCTTTCCTCCATCCCTTCATCCTTCCCTCTTTCCCTCTCTTCCTTTGTACTAGGACTTGAACCAGTACTGGAGCATTCTACCTCTGAGCTACTTAGGTCTTATTAGTTTTTATTTTCAAACAGGGTCTCGCTAAATTGCTGAGGGTCTTGCTAAGTTGCTGAGGCTGGCCTGAAACCTATGATCCTCCCATCTCAGTCTCCCTAGTAGTGGGACCATGGGTGTGCACTATCATCCCCAGCAGGGCCTGTCTTACCAAGATGACTGGTTCCTGAGTAAAGAAGTGGCGTCTCCAGCTGACCAGCTGGGTTTATATAACCAGGCCTGAAGGCAAGCTCCAGGCACTTCCAGGAGGGAAGAAATTCCTGTCCAACAGAAGTTCTCCTGCACAACAACAGAATGAGGAGGGCAAATGACTTTGTAGGTCCCCCAAGCTGTTCCTGACTGTGAGAAACTAAACCATAAAGTACAAAAACCAAAAAACCAAATGATATTTCCTCCGTGGTTTCAAGGGCTAAACAGATGGAGACTTTTGACCTTTCCCCCCCTCCTTGGAGAGCCCCCAAGGATACACCCTCCTGTTTCTAGAGCTCTGGGAGCAGTCCTGGATCGCCATGAATTTACCATGTATATCTGGATCAGTCACTTGTGACTGGGCTTCAGTTTTCTCATCTGGTAAAACGAGAAGGCTGGATTACAATGCACCCAACAGTTTCTAGCAATCACACATTGATTTCAATCCTGGTAGGAATTAGACCTTCATTCTCTGTAGTATAATTCAAACCTCTAAAAGAACTGGAGCTGGTTCTGCATACTTGAAAAGGACTTCCAGCCAAAGATCACCTTCTGTGGTCCACTGTGGGCTACAAAGGCTAATAGGTCTTGCATGGATCACCCTGTGTTAGCCTCTGGTAGGAGCAATATCAAAATATTATGTTAACATTAGGAGTAATACTATGTTGATTGAAAGTTAGGTGAATATGACTTAACCTTAAAAATGTAACTCGGTGGCTCGTGTGTGAGAGAGTGGCCCCAAGTGTGTGCATGTTAAAGATAAGACAGCTCACCAAGAGAGCTCAGGGACTCAGATATGAACTTACATCAGCCTCAGCCAATCAGAATGGACTGTTTGGGTGTAACTGAGCTGAGCCAATCAGAAGACCATCCCCCAACCTAGAGGTTCCCGCTGAAACAACCCATATAAACCCAGCGTCAAGGCACTCTGTGCTCTCCAATGCCTAGTGGGGGGGGGGGCCCTCCATGCTGGCAATCCTCGGACCTGTCATCAAACTTAAGCATCAGCTGAAGGTGGACCCCACTCTACAGGACCTTCGACTGGGACACATCGCATGTGAGTTCCCTGGGTCTGGTGATGAGCTAGAACTTAGGCTTAGACTTAAACTGAACTGGAAAGTATCAACTGAGTGCATGCTTGTCAAAACTTAATAAAATAATTATTGCATGATCTGAGAGTCCAGCTTGGTCACTTGCTTGCAACAACATCCTACCAAGTTTTCTTGTTCCACTCTTCTAGAGGAGAATCGACTTTTCTCCCATTAGAAACTGCCTCTTCCACAACCAATGAGGCTGTCAATCACAGGACCTCAACTTTCTGACTCCTTTGAATAAGGTAACTGGATGCATGATACAAAAAGAACCAATAACTCACCCTTTATAGGACAGACATGAAGGCTGAGAAGAAGAGGGCCTCCTCTCTAAAAACCTAAAGTACCTAAAGTCGTTGGTCAACATCTTTACTTAATATATGGAGAGAGCTTAGCACAGACAAAAGCCAAGTCAACAGAAAGTTCAGAGGGAGACAGGGAGAGAAGGAGGAAGGGAGGGGAGGGGGGAAAGGGAGAGAGAGAGAAAAGAGGGGAGAAAAGGAAAGGAAGAAAAGATGCCAAGGAGGAAGAAAGAGAGGGATTAGGAGAGATGGAGAAAGAGGGAGAGGGAGTAGGCAGAAGGGAAGGGAAAGAAAGAGGGAAGACAGGGGCAGATACCACTGATGACTTATTTTCTAATTTCAACCTCTAAAGATTTATGTCTTGGCCTTTCCACTTAAGTGAACCAGTAACTTCTATTTTTCTTTTCTTTTTCTTCTCCTTTAAGTCCAAAGAGTTCTTCAAAGGGAGATCCAGGAATCAGGCATGGTGGTGCACACCCGTAATCACAGTAGTTGAGAGGCTGAGACAAGAGGATCACGAGTTTGAAGCCAGCTTCAGCAACTTAGAGAGACCCTGCTCGCAAACAATAAATAAAATGGGGATGGGATTGTAACTTGGAGGTAAAACGCCCCTGAGTTCAATCTCCAGCGCATTAAAAAAATGGGGATTGAGGACCCCCTGAACTATTAAGAGACTGTCACATCTGGAACTTTCACTAGAGAGGGAATGAACTCAGTTCAGAAAGAAACAAGTTTATTTGATGAATATAAATAAGGCGATCAGCACAAAGTACTTCTCATACACACGATAACAAACTTATGAACTGTACATGTACATTGTACTTCTACTAGACACGAGGTTACAATGACTGGCTAATACATGCCCACTGGTAGTTTCGAGGGTTCCTTAGTTTTATTTATTTATTTTTTCATATCGATGCCCATAGTCACATGGTCAATATTACAACCCACATGCCACTCACTTGAAGAAATATTACAAGAAGCACTATCAAACGAGGGTCTCAGGGAAGTGGATACACCGACCCCAGCAGCATTCAAACGCCACTCTACACAAAAACATCGCAGAGAGCTGATGTCCACGCATTAGAGGTCTCATCATAAACACTGTTTAAAAAGAAAACCCACTTTCAAGTGGGAGTCGACACGCTGTGAACGTGCATACGGTATCCACAAAAATCATTAAATACAAAATTGAGACTGTACATAGAAATCAAATGGAGTCTAAAGTATAAGCTTGCTTTTGCACATGGTAAGCCTTAAACCAACTTTTCCTAAACATTAGCCCCGACTTTTTTTTTCCAACTACATTATGATTGGAAGGGAACTTGCTAAAGTTTGTGCAAAGGAAATACCTTCCCAACGTCACAGTGTTTGTTGTAAACCCAGAGACTATTTTTAATGTGTGAAAAGGGATTTTTTTTTTTTTTTTGCAACCCCGGAACATCAGAGAATATTACACGAAGTGAGAAAAGATGCTGTTAGATAGAATTTGATTAAGGGATTAAATAATATGCTTGCATAAATGTAAGATTAATAATACTTTTAACCAACAAAAGTGGGGGCAAAAAATAGTCCCCAAACAATAGTTGTGGCAAAATTGGCACATACGTAGAAATAGCTAACTATACACGGTCTGTTGGTTGGTTTTTATTTTTGTTTTTCTTCTATTTTAAGAAGTCTATTTTCCCTACTGGATTTCCTAATTCCTACTTCAAGTATTCAGTTGCAGAGTTCAGGCCAGGACCTGGTTGTAGGAGGCAGTGTGACAAATGTTCATGGGGATGTGTCTGTGACCTGGGTTTTCAGTGCAACATTGGTTCGAAATGTACTAAATACGCTTGCAAAGA
Source organism: Graphiurus murinus (assembly GCA_004027655.1). NCBI lineage: Eukaryota > Metazoa > Chordata > Mammalia > Rodentia > Gliridae > Graphiurus > Graphiurus murinus. The sequence goes on from PVLC010015043.1 coordinate 9,165, forward strand.
ACTCTGCTCACGCCTCCAACTCACACCTACCTCCCTTTGATAGTTAAAGGACAAACTTTCTAAACATGAATGTATTTGGATTGTTTATGCAACACAGAAGCTTTACATAGTTTGCTATACTTACAAGACTTACAAGAACAAAGCCAGAAGCAAGAAACCTCTTGAATATATGACCCCTATGCACCAAGAACAGGCGGTGCAATTCAGAGATGGTTTCATCTTCCCCAATGAATAAGGTGTTTGTCTTTTAAATATCTCTATGGCTCATGAGAGAGGTCCAGTGTTAATTGCACCAACGTTTTGAAAAGTAGTAACGACTAAATTCAATGCAAGACTTCAGGAACATCTGTTTAGAATCCTTCTCACAGCAGCAAAGAAAGACAACTATATTTATTAAGGCCACTCATGCTTAAATTCACTGTTTGTCCTTTAAAAATGCAGGTTTGTATCTCCCACTTGCATACACGTGGAAGGGTTTCTTCCATTGACAAGAAAAATGGATCAGTACAAGAGTCACACCTTTGCCAGACTCACTCATGAGTGTTATGAAGTTAGAAGAACTTGAATTTTTAATTTAATCTTCAGAGGAAGTGGTAGGAATTGACTTCTCCTTAGAACCACGTCACTGTGTGTAAAATACCTCAGAATTTGGTCTCTTTGCCTGGCATGTGCTTTAAATAATGACTCTGTATCCACAGACATGTTGTGTAGAGCTATATACAGATACATAGCTTTTGTGATTGTTCCTCATTCATCGATGTTCTGATGCTAAAAATGCTTTGGAGTCCACATTAGAGACATTAAAAAAAAAATGAGAAATGACCCTTCATGTACAGAAGACCTAAGCTTACACTGTTCGCACAGCATCTGAATGTTGAAATGTGAATTGCATCCCAGCTTCTTCATGGAGACCTGCAGGTCTGGGAATGGGAAGAGCCTGAGGCTCAGTCACGTCTGGCCTTCAGGGACAGATATGCAGGTGCCTCGGGCTTTTGCCACTCCCTGGTACACAAGCAGGGAGATAAAATTATGAATGACCAATTTACATGTGTCATGCATTGTCAGAGACACACACCATGTTCTCATAAGGCGATTTCTTGGCAAGTATTAGTGGTTTAAAAAATTGATTTCACTTCCAACCTGGCCCAGAGGTAACTACTGGTTATGCCATCACGATGTGGTTCTTCAAACAGCAGGTTAAAGAAACAGAGGAGGGTAAGGGCTCGCAGTTTTTGGTGTTTTGGTTGCTTTGTCAAACGCTCCATGCATCATGGTATCCACACACGCCAACATCACGCACTCACAGCAAATGTATACTGTGTGATAATCTAATGCATTAGCAATGACTGCTAAGAACGAACCAGCTGATAGCTGGAGGTGAGGCTAGTTGTCACCAGAAGCTACATTCAGTTAAAGTTTCATGGAGTTCCAATGTATCCAGTGAGGTTTAAGTAACAGACATGAAATGCCATCGCATAATGACACTGGGAAGAGATGGTCACATTTTAAATGACCCAATCCTGACATACAATGGAGGATCTGTCATTTTTCTCCTCCTCTGCATTCTTCCCTTCTGATATATCCTTGAGTAGTGACAGAAGATGACAAAAGAAATACCAACTGAACAGAGTCACGCTGGATAACGCCAGTGGAAACTCCCCTTCTGTTCTGCTGAGCTGCTCCAGGTGGTGGCGGGTGGTGATGTGGGCCGTACTGCAATAGATTATCAGAATACTGCTGCAGAGCTGTGCTGCCCCTTTATTCAGTCCTTCTGATAGCTGCAAGAAGAAAGCGCAGGAGTTAGCAGGAAAAGAAACAGGCTGCTATGTCTGAGATAATCCTGGCGGAAGCTCCCCTGCTCCTACCCCAGCGTAGGCCACTCTCTTAGGCTGGGGTCAGGTGGGAGTGGACAGGGGTCCTGGGGAGGGAGCAGGAGAAAGGACGAAGTGAACAGAAAGCATACATCTGAGAAGAGGCCTCTCAACGGAAGCCACAGCTATGTACATGGAGAAACTGAAGGAAAGGACAATGAAATGTTTCAGTGATTACTTCTATGTCATCAAATTCAGCATCCATTTCTTTTCCCTCTGCATTTTTCTACAATGACTGTGGTTTTAAAATGTTTTCACTCTCATTCGTCTGAGGATCCTCCATACTGTTTTCCAAAGTGGTTGCACTAATTTGCACTCCCACCAACAATGTATTAGGATTCCCACTTCTCCACACCCTCGCCAGCATTTGTTGTTGTGTTTTCAGACCAATGCATGTGTATCTATGTTTATAGCCGCACAATTCACAATTGCCAAACTATGGAACCAGCCAAGATATCCATCAACAGATGAATGGATTACAAAACTATGGAATATGTACACAATGGAATTTTACTCAGCCATAAAGAAGAACAAAATCTTGTCATTTGCAGGGAAATGGATGGAACTGGAAAACATTATGTTAAGTGAGATTAGTCAGTCACAAAAAGTAAAAAATTATATGCTCTCCCTAATATGTAGAAGCTAGGGAGAAAGCAGGTCATAAGAGGGACTCTAGATGAAGAAGGAGAAACCTTAGATGAGAAAAGAAGGTGACTTAACTGAAGGTGATGTGGGGGGGGGCACCCTAATGCACATGATGTACTTTCACAAACATATCAAAGTCAATTACTAAACTGAACATGAGAAGGAGGGAGAGGGGAGGGAGTGGGGTGGGAATTGAGGAAGGGTTAAATGAGATATGTGTGCATGTATGCCTTTACTGCTTGTACCTAACAAGGATGTATGATTACAATGCACCAATAAAAAGTATTAACTTTATTAAAATATTAAGTGATTAATAAAAATAAAATTTTTTCACTTGAATAATAGAGATTAGAGAGTTAAAGACAGTAAAAAATGGCAATAGTATAAACAGTGCTATGAATGCATATAAAATTGCCAGTTCCAAATGCAAAGACTTGCGTTGTGAGGAGGGGGGAGCGGGGATCTGGTGGGGAGGGCAACAAGAGTTGTGTGCATGTATTTTTCTGACACTCTGTACTCCAATATAATGTAAAATTACAATGCACTCAATTAAAAAATAAAAAACATCAAGATATTAAAAAAATCAACTTCACATTCACTTATAAACAGACTAGGGACAACAATTTAAAAGAATATTGGAGCTGTGCATTTGGCACACACCTTTAATCCCAAGCTGAGACAAGAGCATCACAGGTTTGAAGCTAGCCTCAGCAATGTAGCAAGACTCTCAGCAACTTAGTGAGACCCTGTTTCAAAAAAAACAAAAATAGGGCTAGGGGTGTAGCTCAGAGGGAAAATGCCCTTGGGCTCAATCCCTAGTACTAGGGAAAAAAAAACGAATATTGAATATTGGAGCCAGCAATTCCACATTTGGAACTGCTGAAAAACAGGACTCAAATAGATACTTGTCCACAAATATCTAAAGTACAATTATTCACAATAGCCCAAAGCGTCCATAAATAGCTGAATGGATAACCAAAATGTAGCATATCCATACTAGGGAATATTATTGAGCCATAAAAATGCGAAGGTCTGACACATGCTTCAACATGGATGACACATGCTTCAACATGGATGGATCTTAAAGACATTCTGCTCAGTGAAATAAGCTAGACAAAAAAAAAAAAGAGAGAGAGAGAGAGACAAGTACTGTGTGATTTCTTTATATGAAACAGAAGAAACAGATACAGAAAATAGATTCTAAATTACCAGGGACAAGAAAGAGAGGGAAATGCAGGGTTCTTTGCTATCCAGTATAGAGTTTGTTTAGGGTGATGAGAAAGTTTTAAAAATGAATAGTAGTAATGATTGTACAATCCTGTAAAGTTACTTAATGCCACTTAATACTCTCTAAATGATTAAAATGATAAACTTAATGTTAAAGACACTTTACCACAGCAAAAAAAAAAAAAGGGAGGAATATTGGCATCTCAATAAATAGAGCAGATTGAAACAAAGTTGGCTTTCTTTTTTTAAAAATGCTTTTATTGATACATTGCAATTACACATTATAATGAGGTCGGGAATGATAGAAACATTAACACATATAGCACTTGGTGGGTTTCTCTCCAGACTGTACCTCTTCCCCCCCTCCCAATACAAGTCATTAAGATTGGAATTCATAACTTAGAATGTGTAAATAGCATTATTTGAACTGTTTTCTTCATCAAATCCCCCCTCCCCTAATCCCCTCCACTCTTCTACTGGTCTCTCTCCTCATTCATTGGAAGTCTCTTTTGTTTCCCAATTTCTCTCCAGCTTCCACATATGAGGAAAAACATACAACCCTTCACTTTCTGAGACTGGTAATCTCAATTGGTATAATATTCTCTAGTTCCATCCATTGTCCTGCAAATGACATAATTTTGTTCTTTATGGATGAGTAAAACTCCATTGTGTGTTTATACCACAGTTTTGTAGGATTAGTCTGTTGACAGACACCCAGGCTGGTTCCGTAATTTGGCTGCTGTGAAATGTGCTGCTATAAGCATGGATATACATGTACCACTAGAATATTCTGACTTCAAAGTTGGCTTTCATTTCCACATTCAATGGCTTGTGCATATGCTACACACCAAACATACACATCCATACATGTCCATTTGCCTACTTCATGCCCTGGGAAATGGGTATCCAGAAGCAATCCAAGTTTTCTCAACACTCAGTGGACAGCCTTGATATGAGATACAACTGCAGCTACAAAGAGACACGGAGCTGGGGCAGAGGAGGGACCATCCACTCTATGGCTTTCAAGAGGGACTTTCTTTCTCTGGTGATGCTCACCTGTGTTTGCCTCTGCCATTGTCATTGACACAGGGCCTTTGAGCACTAAAGGGTGTGTGGGGGGAGTTCACCCACCCATGGAAATAGTGCAGTTATCTGGGGACTACCGGGAGACACACACTCATGCACACACACGCTCACATGTGCACACACCACTCTTTATGTGAAGCCTGAACAGTCTGATTTGGTGGTTGATACACAGCGTTTCTCAGGCCATGCTGATGAATAAGAATGCCAAAGATCCCAGGGTCTGCACAGGTAGCCAGCTATTTCAAGCCATCGTTAAGCAATACAAATGAAATATGTGGCTTGGATGAACTCTGCTAATTCATACTCTGAGGAGTTTGGTGTAACTCTTCTGGTTAAGAAACTTGAATCAGGGCAAAAAAAAAAAAAAATGACTTTTGCAGAGCCAGAAAGTTAGGGAGTTCCTAGAGCAGATCATATTACTCATTCTGGCACATAAAATCTCTGCAACTTTGTATGAAAATTGTAAGTCGGAGCACGCTTTCTGTTTCATGAGCTGTGCATAGCTCTAATTCTTTTGTGCATTAAGCATTTCTTAATCATCCTTTTGACCAATATATTAAAAGGCCACATGATTAAAAGGTAAAAAGAAACCAAAGTAGTATCAAAATGCATAGGTCACTTTTTTTAGCTTTCTTTTTTTATATATATAATAATTGGTACATTGTAAATATACATCTTTGTTAGGTACAAGCTGATAAAGGCATATATGCACACATTTCTCATCATAGGTCACTTTTTTATCGATGGGGAAATGGGTGAAAAATAATTACAGTGAACGTCCTATGTCCTTGATGTTTTTCCAAGATAAAGTAGCAAAGAACAATCATTTATTCAGTTTTGAGAAAGGTTTCCTGCTGAGCAACAGGTCACCAGGCGGAACACAGTGCCTTACAACTGCTGCTCACTGCTCTTGGATAAGGTTTAATCTATAGACAGAGAACTCTAAAAAATGTTGCCACTCCTGCAATCAAACAGTCCATTCACTAGGAGGCCCAAATGGGCTGGGGCGGGGGGGGGGGGACCTCAAGTGACACTGTCAGCAGCTAGAAAGGCAGGGCAGGTGATCTCTCACTGAAGGGCAAGCAAGGATATGCTATAAACAAATTAAAAAAAAAAAAAAAAAAGGAATCCTGGCTCCAGAACAATCTGGGCTACCTCCACTGTGAGATAATTCCTGGTTAGTCTTCCCTCACCTGGATGGTCCCAGCCAGCAGCCCCCAGCAGCCTCTATTATAGCAGTCAACTCTGGATTCTCCACGGGGACCAAGAGGCTACTGCCATGGGGGGGGGGCACTCTACCCCAAGTTCCCATTAACACTTTACCCCAGGTTGAGATGTTCTATCGGTACAAAATGCACACCAGGCTTTCAAGAATTAAAAGAAGAAAGAAAGAAAATGTAAACTAACTCAGTGAAGTTTTTTATTTTGTCTTCATGTCGAAGTGATGTTTTGGTTATACTGAATTGTATTGCTGTTAATTCCACCTGTTTATTACCACTCTTTATGATTGGGGCTACTATTAATTCAAAATTACAGATGTGGATTGCATTATATTTCTCTTGAATGGTTTTAGACTATTTAAGCTCCAAGAGGGGTGGGACAATCTCGCTCACTTAGCATCTCTGGTATGCCACAGATAGGTTGCTTTACTCATTCTTTTTGTAGATATCAGAGAACAACTAGAGCAGGCAGAATCCTAAAATATATTCCTCCCCCATCCCCACACACAAGAGTTCCTGGCACTGGGACTAAAAGCATGTCAGACTACAATTACATGGCCTTACACATGTGGTGAAGGCTACTAACAGTGGACTTCCATTCAACTAAATGGAGATTATCTGAGAGGGCCTACTTGAATGACAGGAGCTGTTTATTAGCAGAGACTCTCCTCCCACTGTGGCACAAAAGAAAGTCAGTGGACTCTGAAACATTGTAGGAACTCAATTTTGCTGGAGATGGAGGAACCCAGGGGGGCAGGACCTGAGAGCTTCCTGTAGGATGTGCAGTGGCTCCCAGTCCCTGTCCCGACTTGCTGACAGTCAGCAAGGAACAGGAACCTCAGTCTTACAACCACAAGGAACTGAAATTTTCCAGCAACTTGAGTGAAAGCAAAGGTGCCTGCTTCCCCCAAGCCTTCACAGTAAAGCCCAGCAAGGTCTACCTTGACTTTAGCTTTATGAGACCCTAAGCAGGGCACCCAGTTGAGCCGAAGTGGGCTTCTGACCTACATCTAGAACTGTGGGATAATAAATGGGGGTGGGGCTGTTTTCAGCTACTCAATTGATGGCCATTTGTTTTGCAGTAATAGAAAGTTAATATGGCACTCTCTATTCATGCAATGTGCTTGGTGCTAGGGATATTATAACAAAAAAGACAAACAGGTTCCTAGCCTTGGGAGCCTGTGTTGGGAGGAAAGATGGATAATCAACAGGGACACAGATCAGTACCCGAGTGGTCTTCTTAACACTGTGTCATGAAGGAAATGAGTGGGGAGATGTGATAGGATGCTTAAATTCATTAAATGACTATTGATACTATTGATAATTCTTTTTTTTATTTGTTTTTTTTTTTGTATTTGTTTTTTTCCAGTACTGGGGATTGAACTCAGGGGCATTCTACCTCCGAGCTACACCCCCAGTCCTATTTTTCTCTTTATTTTTGAAACAGGGTCTCACTAAGTTGCAGAGAGCCTCACTAAGTAGCTGAGGCTGGCTGTGAACCGGATCCTCCAGTCTCAGCCTCCCAAGCATGCACCACCATGCCCAGCTAAATTATCATTTTTGAAGTACATTTAATCTCATTTTGCCTCTACTTATACGTAAACATTTTCAAGTGTACCCCTTTGGGGGGGAGGTTACATTTTATCTTTTAGAAATTTTTTGCACCTTTTTGTATTTTATTGGGAGTTGAACTCAGGGACATTCTATCTGCAAGTTACACCTCCAACCCTATTTTATTTTTGAGACAGGATCTTACTAAGTTGCTGAGGTTGGCTCGAATCTGGAATCCTCCTGTCTCAGCTTCCCAAGTACTAGGATTACAGGCATGGGCCACCGTGCCCAGCTACCTTTTCAGATATTTTAGAGAATGTGCAATTAGTATCACACTAAAATATACACCTATTTCCCAATCAGCAGTGGGTGGATGGCTGCCTTTCTTGGCTCGGTGGCGGGTGCAGGAGAGGTGCTGAGTGAGCCCAGCAAGGCAGTTGAGATTCTGCCCGGGACAAGTGCCCCCAGGAGAGCAGGCTATAAATGTGTGATGTCTCACAAATATTCCTTCAGACTGTTTTTCTTTGGACTAAAGACACCTGCCCGATTATGGCTTTCTTCTCCTGCCCTTTCAGTAGTGATTTGCAGAAACAGACTGGGAGAAAGGGGTCTTTGGTAAACATGGAGGGGTTAAAGGGGAAACTGTTTAATAACAGTAGTAAAATGCAGGCTATTTTTGACATCTGGGTTAATGTCCATTATGCTCCATGTGCTTTCCAAATGTGTGCAGTGTGCCCCCAGGTACAAAAACAGACACCCATTCACAGCGGCTTTGGATGCCCCTAACACATTGCACATGGTGCCCACATAAAAGGCCAGCCCTGATAGACTAATTAACGACAGTCGGGGGAGGACAGCCCTCTTTCTGGGGGCTGCAGGATCCTGCAGAACAGCTCCACTAAGCAACTCCGCTCACAGGAAAGCCCAATACAGTCGTTTCTGCTCCCCAAAAAGGGGGGAAAATCTATAACTACATCTGTGTTATTACTTAACATCTTTTAAAATGGGGCGGAATGGGTTTCCCATTTTTCCTCATGAAGATTTATTTATTATTGTTGTGATCAAAGTGGCAAAAAATTATGTTAAATCATTTAATTTTCTTGATAGGAGCAACCACCTTGAAGCCATAATTCAAAAGTATGAGTGGAGAGCAATGTTTTACCTTGAGAATGGCCTCCTGCAGCTCCATTGGGCAATAAAATGTAACACTTCAGAGTCCCTGGAGGGGGGTGTGGCGGGGCTGGGCTGGGCTGGGCCCCAAATAGCAAACCCAGTAGGCTGATGAGCTTGCTGGAGGCGGTGACTGAAGGACCCCATCTTTCATTTCTGGTTTCTGTGTGCTGCCTGTCAGTTACTCGTAATTTTAAAACTTCAAAACACTTTTTTTTTTTTTTTTTTTTTGTGGTACTGGGGATTGAACCCAGGGGCGTTCTACCTCTGAGCTACACCTCTAGCCCTATTTTAGTTTTTATTTGGAAACAGGATCTCCCTTACTAAATAGCTGAGGGCCTAGCTAAGCTGCTGAGACTGGCTGTGAACCTGTGATCCTTCTGTCTCAGCCTCCCAAGTGCTGGGATTACAGATGAGCACCATCATGACTGGCTCTGTAATGTTTTAAATGAAGGAATTCTGATTGCTATGTGACGTGCCCGTGGAAATGACAGCACATCTCACCGTGTCTCCTCGGGAATTTTTGTTGTTGTTTTTGTTATTGTGGACAAAATTAAGGGTTGCTCACATCTGGGGCCTTCTATCTGCTATGGCACTCTGGGCTTTTGCATGAATTATCTCAAAATGTTTGACTGCCCCATGGCACTGACCTAGGTTGTAAATTGCCTATCACGCAAATGAAGACACTAAACTTAAGGGAACTGGATGCTTTGGGTCAAATTCCCTACCTTTTGGGTATCCTTTGAATTCACATCTTTTTGACTCCAGAGACCATTTCTTTTACCATCAAGTTAGGTTTTCCTAGACTTTGGTCTTTTGTGTCTTACTTGTCTGAGTTTTGTAATGTATCCATACGCCTGTAGCATTTTAATACATTCAATTTAGAATATTCTCTAAAAACGTAAATAAATGTTCTTTTTAAGAAATTCTTATTTTCATACCATAATGGAATTCACACTTGTCTACTACACATTATAATCCTTGCATAGCTACTGAAGTATCAGGGCTTATGCACAAAACATCTGAAGGGCCCCCTGGACCACTTACACAACACCTACCCCTACTGGCTTTGCCTCAAAGACCATTCCCAAAGCCCAGCAATGGCCTCTTCCCAGTGGGCAGCACCTGGCATTCTCCAGCCGGTAGCCAACCCCAGTGCCACCTTAGTCTACATCTTGGGCCAAAGTATTATGAACTGAGTTCTTTGCTTCTAAAAGCAGAAAACAGGAAGCAAAAATCAGACAGCTGCCACTCAACACCAGTGTTAGGCTTTCTGGGTAATCTTGAAAACACTGATTGTGTAGAAATGTGTTTGGTCATAACTTTTTTGCAAAGGAACACTTGAGAAATTGTCCCATAGTCAAAGGCCTTGGTCACTACTCCAGGATTTCTTTACCTCAGCACGATAGACATCTGGGGGCTGAACAAAGAATTGTTGGGGGCAAGGAGCTGTCCTGTGCATTATAAAATATTTAGCATTTCTCTAGCCAGGCTGGAGTCATGGTAATCAAAATGTCTCTACCTATTGCCTAATATCCATGAAGGGCAGCCCCCGCCCCTTTAAGAACCATTGGCCTAATTGATTAGTTTTGTACATAACTAGCTGGCTATGTTTTAAACATAGCGATTTTGGGGGCAAATACCAACTTATGTAAGACATGAACAATTTGCCAGAAATAAGATCTATTCCTAAGCTGCTTCCTATTTTTTCAGATATGGCTGTCTAGGTTTAAAAGTCCCGTGGAAATACATACAACCTAAGTAATAAAAATAATGAAAATGTACAACTTATCTGACATAAAATAGAAATGCTGTAGTCCTGAGATAGTGAGACACCTAAGACACTTGCTGAGCTAAGTGAAAAGGTAAAATCTAGTTGAAATTTATAGCATTCTTTCAGTGTCCCTCTAGGAGCTTGGCATTTTGCCAGGGTTCCTTGTTAAAAATTTGTTAAACGTGTTTGGCATTAATGCAAACACAAAGTGGTCATTTGTTACAAATTCTATTGGAATGCATTCATTTAAGGCAATGAAGTAGTTACTAGAAAAGAAAAAAAAAATGTTCATTAAGTACATTTTAAAAATACAATGATGTATGCAGTGTGTAACTGTGGCGCCCTGGTGGCTATATAAATCGCTGACAGAATAACCACACATTGTGTTTAGTTTGAAATTGGAATCTTTTAAACATAACTGATAGAACAAAAACTGGTTTTGTTTGTTGTCAAAACCGATGCTAGTCTTTCTTTTCTAGACTAGTTAAAATAACCCAACGTGTGGCATACAATTTCTAACATCTCAGATCAGTGAAACCTACAGGTTAAAATAATGCTTTGGGAATCTTCGGGGATGCTGCTAATGGCATGAGAGGTGAGGGCTGATTCAACAAGCAGAACACCTGTGCTCTGGAGTGAGCGAAAACCGCCCTAGTCACCCTACAACACCCCACTTGTGTGCACTTCTGCGGGTCCTAATTGTAGGAGGTTACTAGGTTACCGTATAGGGAAAACTATCTTTCGTCACAGAGGCAATCGAATCCTATGAGCAAATATCCTAAGCCTGTGTATAGAACTCCTACCTTCCAATCCCACCCTAAACTGTTTACACAAAGCAATTATTACTGTGTAATAGCAACTCCCTGGCTAACTAAAGAAATCATTTGGAAGTTCAGCCTCAGGAGAAAGGAGCTATTTGCCATTATAGAATATCTGGCCGTGTGACATAGCCTGCTGCAGATATTAACATGGAATCCATCATCTTAGGGCCAACTGAAGCTTATTAAAAGCTTAAAGGTGAATAGAAATCTCAGTTTCCCAGAAATATTTAGATATTCATGACTGCTTCCCCCACCAGCTCTACTGGTGCCATGAATGCATCTGGATAATAGAATCCCAGTGCTCCTGAGACATCTGGGCAAGACCAAACCCCCATGGCCCCAGACCTCTCTTGAGGTTGGCCTCTTTGGCTGTCTGAATTTGGGATTATCCAGGCTGCCCTTAAAGGAGCTAGATCTAGGGTTTCTTAGTCCCAAACTCTTGAATAATTTTTCAAGTTCAAGAGGAAATTTGGGCAAAACCTAGCATCCTGTATGTGGAAGTTTGTTCTTCCCTTCACAGATGCCAAACAGGACCAAGAAGCTAGAAGTCCAAGAACAGGGAGAAAATGCCTATCTCCAGAAGTAACAAGTAGACATGACACAAAAGGTGAGAAACACACATGAGTGGTGTCTAGCACAGCTCAGTGCCCTGTGGTCTGCTGTTCATACCATTTGGGAGGCCATCTTTAAGAAAAAAAAAGAAAAAGGATGCATAAATAATTGAGTGTTTCAAACTTGACAGAAATATATGGTCTCATGAACACATCGTTAATGGTCTTGGAAAAGCTCTGTGTACTTGAGGGCCCCGAAACTGAAGCTCCATTATCTACCTGATAAATCCCTTCTGCCTGCGAGGAAGGGTTATTTTTGAGATTTTGTGTTCATATTCAGAAGAGAATAAAGTAAAGTATCTTTTTAAATCCCTTACTGGCAAGAATTCCATTTTAGAACGAGCTTGACATAACACCTTTGAGCTGGATGTTTCAAACACGGTCACTCTTCGGACAGAGATGGCCCTTTCAAGAAAAGGGGCCGAGAGGCACTTGGGAGAATTTGGAACATGAAGGAACAATTTGATATCTCAAGTTTACTGACCAGAAGTGGCTTGGATGACAAGTGTTTACAACAGGATCTTCATCCAGCCAATAATGGCAATTAGTCTCCAGGATTTGAAGGCACCCCTCCTGCCTCACCGAGGTGGAATGCCATTTACTCTCTGACTAGCGACTAATTAGGGGTCTTGTTTGAAGATCAAGGTTTTGCGATCTCTGCTTCTTAATAACATGGCTTGCCTGTTGGCCACCTGGGTCCAGGCAAGACCTCCCTTTCCCCCTCCCCAAACAGTAAGCACTGCCTTAGGCCAGAGCAAGTGTGGGCAGGAAACCACTGAGCCAGCCTTTAGAGCAATTTAACCTCTTCACTGCCAAGCCCTGCACCCCAGTGCTTGATCTGGCTGCCCAGAGATGGAGATGCATTCTGTGTTTCAAGGCAAGGCTGAAAGCTTGACTGTGATGCAAAGAAATCCCCTTCAAGGTGCAAATGGTATGTAGCATGCATTCTTGAAAGGGAAGAGAGGCAAGAAGGCTCCCCTTTTCCAGATGACTGGCAAGTCAAGAGGTTTTTTGCATTTGGGCTATTTCCGGAATGTGTATTAGAAGCACCTTGCTAAAGAAGGAAGGAAGGAGGCAGAACTCCAGAGGCTGAGGTGCTGCATCTGCAGACCTCTTGCCAGGGCCTGGTGGCCTTGTTCTGTGAGCCTGGGCTGGCTGCTACCCTCCATAAGACAGGGTAGGGGAAAGGCCAAAACAGCAGGCAGAGTAAGCTGCAAAGAATTAAGCTTGAAACAACTTGGGCAAAGCACAAACAGCGACTGAGGTTGGTCCTTTGGCTGTTGACATGCTCTGGCCTGGGTAGGTTGTGGTCACTAAACCCATTAGTGTGCTGATGTGGCAACAGCTAATGCAGCAAGTTCAATCTGGTTTTGTTTAATTTCTAAACGCCGGGCGCTTGCCGCCAACGATGGCCAGGCTGCAGGCAGGCAACCCCGCTGCCACAAACACAGTCGACACTGTCGGCGATCCGAAATCCATTTTAAAAACTATTTGGTTTTGGCAGATAGAAACTGAATGGACTTTTGCATTTGATTAACAGTAGTTTAATTTCAACCTGCTTGCAAACATTGTGCTTTCTGAGCAACCACCAAATTAGTTTCCTAGAACAGAAGGAAATAGCCTTCCCCAGGAGAGGAGAACTTCTTTGGGGGATGGGAAGGAAAAGGAAAGTATATAAACATAAGCCAGGAACTGGCTAGAGGAAGTTCAGCCTTAAAGATAGTCAGGGTCTCTGAGCCCTAATCCCCATCCACCGGCAAATAAAAGAGCAAGAAAATGCTACCTCTTCTTGCTCTGCAGAGTAGAAAGTGAAACAAGTTCTTTAATGAGCAATAAAGGCAAATTCAGTCTGGATTTTACATTTTCTTTCAGCTATGCTTATGAAATGCACAAGAACCTTACCTCCCTCCTTTTCTCCTTTCTCTCTCTGTCCTTTCCTTCCCTCCTTCCAACTTACCACCTCTCACATTTTTTAAATCACCTATCAGGAGCCATGCTGATTTTGTGGCTGAACAAGACAGCCAATATCTCTGAGTTCATAGAATGCACATCAAGTGAGCATATTAGATATTATATTCAACAAATAATTAAACTGAACATGTGATAAATTAATTAAAGTCATACTAATTACTAAGGATGAGTATGACCTGCCAAGCTTCACTAAGCATGGATATTTTTGCTTTACAGCACCTGGTTGTTATACTCTGAAGAGGTTGCTATTGTGAATTTCTTCCCCGCCAAATAAAAGTACAGCTAGTAGGTGGTGGGGCAGGGTGTGACCCTTGCACACAGAGGGCAAATCCCTAGCGTATAGGAACACACTGGGACCCTGGCCTGATCTCACAGAAGGATTGGAAAGATTTTTTTTTTTTACACTGCATGATTGACAAGTAAGTGGATTTCTATGGTTTTGTCTGGATTTATGTGCATTCAAATAAATTTTTAGCCACCAGTTTTTGTCTCCCAACATAAGGCCACCTACAGCCTCCTTCAAAAGCCTCCATTTTAGAGGATCAAGGCACATGCTTCTCCTTCCCCTCCAAGTCTGCACCGGCTTCATGGTATTTAGAATGATGAATCACTTTCAAATATGAAAAAAATTAACATGTCTGAAGCATTCTTCCCCACCATCAAATGATTTTGCCCTAACCCAGATCCAGAAGGTCTCCCTTTCCCAGTGATTCCAAAGCAGTACATTTTCTGTTGGAAATTCAAACGCAGAAATCCCATCCAGAAGTCCTGAGCAATATATCTTAACATCTTAATTTCATTTAGGAGGAATACAATAATTGGTCATTTGTCATTCTGAGACTGAGTGAACTATATGGAGGATTCCTACCTATGGCTTCTCCCCAACTGATGGGATAGTCATGTCTTCTGACTGCATGGGGGCTTTGGGGTCCAAGTTGGTTTAGAAAGAGGGAGATGTTAAAAAGATTACTGAGGGAGGGTCTTCCTTAAAGGCAAAGTATAACTCTTGAGGCTTGACTTGTTCAAAGTAGGGCCTCCCCTACTTTGGGGAGGATGGCCAGGATGTCTGCTGTAGGTCACTCCCCCTCCTCCAGGCCCTTACATGGGATCTTGCCTTCCTGTCCCATCCTTTCACAGGTAACCTTGACATGCCTGGGGAAAACTTGACATGAAATTCACCGGCATTGGTGGGACTTGATTTCTCATCCATGAGGTATCTATTTAATCTAAAGCTGCTTTGTCCAAAAGCAATTTTAGTGCAGTATAATCGAAATGGCACCTTCCAAGGACATTTGGGTCAAGTCATTGGCATCACAGATGCCTTTCTGGCTCCCACCCAGGCAGCATTATAGCATCTTAATGTTAGGTAGGGTAACCTGGCCAGCAAGAGGACTGGATAGGATGCTATAGAGTATGGCTTTTAGAGTGCCTACAGTATCACTGATCTTGTGCTAGATGTGTGGATGGGAGCAGGTTGCCAAAGCAACAAATAGTATCACCTTCAAGTCTAAGAATGAGCTCCCCAATGGTAAATCTGAAGTGAGGACCTACTCAGTGTGGTTACACTCTGAGGTAAGTTTTAACAACTTTTTTATTCTGGTACTGGGGATTGAAATCAGAGACATTCTACCTCTGAGCTACATCCTCAGCCCTTTTATTTTATGTTTGGAAACAGGGTCTCACTAGGTTGCTGGGGGTCTTGCTACCTGGCTGAGGATGCCCTTGAACCTGCAATCCTCTGGTCTCAGCCTCCCAAGTACTGGGATTACAGGTGTGTACCACTATGTCTGGCTCTAGGGTAAGTTTTAAGAAACACCAAGAACAAGATGCCAGATGGGTGTGGTGTGGTACATGGTACATGCCGGTAATCCCAGCTACCTCAGAGGCTGAGGCAGGAAGATTTCAAGTTCAAATCCAGTTCAAGATTTCAAGTTCAAAAATTTATCGAGACCTTGTCTCAAAATAAAAAAGGAAAGAAATGGTTATGGGAGTAGCACAGTGGCAGAGCAACTTTGGTTTCAATCCCCAGCCCCCCCCCCCAAAAAAAAAACAGAATGCTTCAAACACCTCTGCACTGGCAGGCACCCAGTTTGCTCAGAAGCTCGTTACCCACTGGACCATCTTAAAGGGAAACAATGACATCTCCCTCCAAAGTATGAGGAGTTTGATAAAAGCAGAGGTTATTTTGGAGGGAATCTAAGGCCAGTCACGTTTGCACAGTGCCAAAAAGCAGACATGCTCTCTGGTTTGAATTTACATTTGAGTTCCATGACAAAATTGGCCTTTGTAGATCTGCACACGAAGCCCAGGGGCCCAGAGCTGCAGCACCAGGTCTCATTCTCCCATCTCCAGCTCTTGGTCAGGGATCTAAGGGGACTCTAATCTCCAAGGGGGAGGAGAGACTTCAAGTATAACAAGCATGTTAACACTGCACTCTTGGATGAACCTTTCTGCCACCACAGTGGGGCTTCAAGCTATCACAAATGCTTCCAACTCAGAGGTGAAGGTGCCCTGAGATGAGATTCCTATGCTGTTTTTGTCACTGGTCACTTCGAAGATTGGGAGGAAAATGCATTTCATAACACAAGAACTGGCTGGATGTCCCCCTATTAAATTGTAAGGTCCTGACAGGGAAAGCCTGGGCTTAACTCTTCTAAAACAGGTTCTGTTTTCAGATGTGAGGGCTAGTAAATGCCTTTGAGTAGAACTGGGCCAGAGATCAAGGGGATGCAGGACAAAGTAGGAGCCTGAGGCACAACACCAGTGACTTCTGGTGACATCTCTGTGGCCACTGCTGAAGTTCAACGTAGCAGGACTCCAGAGTCCTCTGGAAGCCTCTACACGTCACATGGATCTATGAGAGGCCTGAGCTTTGCTGCAGAGGACTTTCTTGGAATCCAGGCCCATGAGTGAAAATGCACAGAGGTGCACTAAACCCACCAGCAAGGATTCCTGCACCAGGGGAGGCACGCAGCTGGGCCCTTCAGGGCTTCTGCACACAGAGCTCCCTCTGCCTTCTGCACCTTCTCCTCACCCTCCACCTAGCTGCCTTCTGGCTTATCCTCCGATGATGTCAGCCTCAATGCCACGTCTTCACTGGGGCCTCCCCTTGCTCAGCATCCCTCCCTCTTGTCCCCCGTGCGATCCTGGTTCCAGCAATTCGCCACCGCATGTTTGTGTTAGTATTTGATTACTGTGTGACTGCACCTGGGGCTACCTCCAGGAAGGAAGGCTATGTATGTCCTGCTCACTGAGCATTTCTTAACTGCCTGACACCTGGTGACTACTCAAAAATACTTAAGTGAACTAGAGAGAGAGCTGAGTCCATTGATGATAACAGACATTTACCAAAAGCCTACCTTGTTTCAGGAACTTTCAGGAACAGTCCTAAAGGTCATATAGCAGTGAATTTCCCCCTCTGCACTGCTGAAATTTTGATTGGATAATTTGTTGTTGCCATGAGCATTACATTTGAGAACACAAAATGGGGCCCAACTGGAGCGCCATACTTGTGAACCACCTACTATTTCCTCCCCTTTCGAGTTCGGGTGACCTCTGGTAAATCCTTGACCTCTCTGAGCCTTAGTTTGGTTTCCTCATCTCCAAAGTGGAGATAATAACTAACCTCTGAGATGATAAAACAAAAGAACCCTTCCCATAAAGCTCTAGACTGGTGTCTGAGATCAAACGAACAGGAATCCAATAAGCAGTTCTTATTACCTTCTGCTCTCTAGTAGTTCATACAGAGCAGAGAGCTGGACATCAGGAGCAGCTGGATCCAGAATGCGGAAAGCCTGGGGCCCAGGTTATTTATGGGCTGGACCAGCGCCCAGGCATCTTCATGAAGAGGAGTGTACAGAGCAAAGAGGGAGCACATCACAGGGGCCAGGAAGGAACAGTGGCAGAAAGAACCCCAAGCTTCCTTCCAACAGCACATTCCATGCCTCCAACCTGGGGCACCTCAGGCGGTCAGCCTGTTGGCAGGCTTCTGCTTTCTCTTGGGCTCATCCTGTTGGCACAGCCTATCCTGCTTTACAGGGCTGCAGCACAATTTTTTTTTCATGGCTCCAGCTGTTAGATAAACTTTCCAGGATATTTCTGTGGCAGGTACAAACCTGGACAGGAAGCCTTGGGAAGAAATCCTAAATTAATTTTATGTCAACATTTAAGACTGGAGAAGGAGCAGTTGTCATAAATTTCTGGAAGGCTGGAATCCACTCTTAGCTGCAAATGGGAGCGAGCGCACTGACTCAGTTGAGAACGGGTGCCAACAGAATGATATATTTTACATTCTTTCACAGCTTGTTTTG
Organism: Graphiurus murinus; assembly: GCA_004027655.1. Lineage (NCBI taxonomy): Eukaryota > Metazoa > Chordata > Mammalia > Rodentia > Gliridae > Graphiurus > Graphiurus murinus. Next base: position 27,422 of record PVLC010015043.1, read on the forward strand.
GCTAAACACAATGAAAAGAGAGAGAGAGAGAAGAATTACAGTTTTTATTCTTCAGTGGGCTGAGGCATTCAATCGTGCAAAAGAGCTACCCAACACATGTGCCAAAGTAGAAGACATTAGCTGGCACTACCTCTTTTTTTTTTTTTTTTTTTTTTTTAAGTTGTCTTCCACGACAGGAAATGAGGCTGCAAACTCAAAGGGAGACTACAGGTGCCAAGGCTGGATATTCCTGGTGACACATCAAAACTCCTCCAGGAACTGCCCTCCTGGGTTATCTCAGTCCCGATCAAGCCCTGACACAGACGGTTTCGGAAATATCATGTCTCTGAGCATGTGCCCCTGGTTGAATTGAGGTGGTAGGGAGTCACTAGCAGAAAGGAAGCCCCTAATTTTCACAAAATTAGGAAGGTGACTGGGCTACTGTTTTAGTTTTGCTTTCTGCTTACTGTCTATTATCCATTCACTCAGTTAGTTATTTAAGCAAATAAGCTTTTATCTTGGCCAGCCAGAGGTAGGCTAGGGGTTTGATGAGTAAGGCATTGACCCTGGTTTTTGAGACTTGCAGGCAAGAGAGGGCAGATGATGAGCAGACAGACACATGTGATCCAAGGTGGGTTGTGTGAGCTACAGGATGAGCAGGAGGGAGAAGAGGTGAAAAGGTAGCTTGATACAACGCCAGGGAAGATCAGCAGCGCAGCCCTGAGAGATGACTTCCAGACTGAGACTGGAAGGAGAATGGGCAGGATTTAGCCAGAGGAAGAGGGAAGAAAGGAGCTCTCTGAGTAGAGGAGCAGCCCATAGAAAGGCCTGAAGTAGAACCCTGCCTGGACCTATGCAAAGCAAGGCAAGCAGGGGGGATGGCTGAACGGGAAGCCTGAAGCAGCAAGTGCTGGGCAAACAGGGCTTCTGGCTACAGTAAGGCGGCTGGAGCTGGCATGGTGGTGCACACCTGTAATTCCAGTGACTCACTAGGCTACGACAGGAGGATCGCAAGTTTAGCCTCCAACTTTGAGAGACCCTGTCTCAAACTTTTAAAAAAGGGGGTGGGCTGGGAGCTGGGTGTGGTGGTGCATGACTGTAATCCCAGTATCTGGGGGGCCGAGACAGGAGGATCACAGGTTCAAGGCTAGGCTCAGCAACGTAGTGAGGCCCTTAGCAACAGGGAGACCTCGTTTCAAAATTTTAAAGAAAATGGGGGTTGGAGATATAGCTCAGAGATAGAATGTCTCTGGGTTCTATCCCCAGTACCATAAGGAAAAAAAGAAAAGAAAAGCACTAGGGATATTGTCTGTTGTCCAGTATTGGGCGAGGTGGGAGGCTGGCTGCTTCCCCTGGGCACTGGGACACAATAGAAGAGTGATCTGGACACGTGTGTGGTTTAGCAGGGTCCTTCCAGGCCACACGGAGCAGGTGAGAGTTTTGTTAACCTTTTCTTAAGAGATAAACAACCCCATGGCAATGTGGGTTGAACTATGTCTGTTTAAAAGACATACTCAATCCTTCAAGTACATCCTTGTCTCTGAGTGTGTGGCCCTGGTAGAGTTGGGCAGTAGGGAATGATTAGTAGAAAGGCAGGAAAGTCTCTATTTAAAAAAAAAAAAAAATTAGGAAGACAGCTTGGCTGTTATTGTTTTTGCTTTTTCTTATTTTCTCATTCATCTATTCACGTACTTATTCACCCAATTGATTATTCACTTTGACAAGCATTTATTTTTGCCAACCATGAGCCTGTGAATGTGATTTTCTTTGGAAATAGGGTCTTCACAGATATAATCAAGTTAAGGCAAGATTATATAGGATTGAGGTGGGCTTTAATCCAATGACTGTAGTCCTTGAAGAAGAGGAAGGTACACACAGAGAGACACAAACTCACACAGGGAGAATGTCACTTGACAACAAAGACAGAAACTAGAGTGACACATTTACAAGCTAAAAAAAACTCCAAGGATTGTCAGCGACCACCCAAAGCTAAAAAGAGGCCAGGAAGGATCCTTCCGAGCCTCCCAAGAGAGCATGGCCCTGCTAGCACCTCAAGTTTAGACTTGACTCCAGAACCTTTAGACAAGAAATTTATTTTGCTTTAAACCACCCTGTTTGTAGGGCTTTGTTACTGCAGCCCTAGAAAATGAAAATAGAAGTCATGGTGGAGTCTTACTAGTCTGCTTCCAACACTGCAAGCTGCCCAGGCACTGAGATCACCAGGCTCCCTGTGGGAGAGGGTCACCCGAGATCCAAGAAACACCTTCCCTTTACCTCTTGAGCATCCTGGGCTCAGAGGCCCAAGTCAGGGCCCCAGGGCCCTACCACAGGTGGCCATGAGCGATAGACTTCGTACCAAAAGTCACCACCTGTCCACAGGTGGCAGTTGTTAGTACTATGACAGTCCAACAGGGTTTTTTTTTCAGATTTCAACCTGTGGGGTCTTTGGATCATAAAGTAACTTTGTCCCAAGAAAACCCCAGGGAGACAAAAGTCCCACACAGAGACTCTGGCAGGCAGTCCAGCACTCAGGAAACTCCAGCTCTTCGGGGGCTCTGCACACAATCACGGTGCTTGTACTGCAGCCCGGCCTCCGCCTCCCCTCCACGCCGATCAGCTGTTCCCAGCTGGAGGTGGTAATGTCATCCTCTTCCTGGGGACACTAGCTGACACAGCTGACCGGACTGTGGGCCAGCAGGAGCACACCTCCTTCAGGAGGAGGGGACGCCCCAGTCACCAGGTGGGAGTGGAGGTCAGGAAGTATGGAGTATCAGCCTGGCTCTTCAATGCTTAGCACAGGGCCTGGCAGGAGGAGGAGGTTCTTAAACGAATATGCGAATGAATGGAGACCTTGGGGCACATAGCCCCGTCTATGTGCTGGAAAGAGTAAAAATCCAGATACATAGAGATGTTGAGAGGATTAGAGGAGGCTGCACACATCGGTGTCCTTAGTGGGGGGTCTGGCAACAATTATCATTTTTATCACAGAGTCATGTGCCAACATAACAGAAGCATTCGTATTTGCCAATTCTAGATGGTGGGGTTGTTGGTGCGGGGGAGAAGAAGAAAAGAATGGGAGGGGAGAGGGGAGGAGGGAGAAGGGAAGGTGGAAAAATCTTCATAAGAAGCCAGTTCACAAACCCCTTCTATTGCCTTGGTCTCAGCTGGCCATTGTGAGAACCCTGAGACAAAGGGCCAGGCATGTTATCTCTGCTTCTGATAAGAGAATTCAAAGTTCAGAGCAATTAAATAACTCATGCAAATGCTTCCCAGTGATAAACAGCAGGACCAGCCTAGAGCCCAGAATCTTCTGGACAGGACCACAGCGCATGCATGGTGGCCCTCCTGACCCCTTCCTGAATAAATGAATGAGAGATTCACTTGCAAACTGGGTGGTTTCTACAAGTCACCTCCTTTTCACTGACTTCTGTCCCCAAATATCTTCCCATTCTCAAAACCTAGGAAGATTAATAAGCTGGAGCCAGAAGCCGCTGACTCATAGTCATTTAATTTCCTGAGCCTCAGTTTCCCTATCTGTCAAGTGGAGATGGTAACGCCCACAGGCTTACTCTGAGGTTCAGAGGTAATGCGAACATGAAAGGGCTCTTAAGCTGCAGGGGGATTAGGAAGGATGAAGCAAAATTTGACAGCAGATTGAAAAAGAGAACCGGAAAGAAATGGTCCCAGATAAAAATGCATGAATATTAACCAACAGGTTCCTTCAGAACAACAAAGCCATGAAACAATCATTATAGAGAAACACAACCCTGCCTAGGAAGAGGAAGAGTCTGCCAGAGGGAGCCGGAAATGAAGGCACAACCAAGTGGCCCTTGGCTTACCTATCTGAAAAACACAAGATGAAACAGATTCTCTGTAAACCAATATTTGTAAAAGCCCCACTGGGCTTTTTGCCTGCATAGACTGCCTATTATCTTGGCAAAGGATGAAACCAAGCAAATTCTTATTTAAAATGAGCATGAAGCAAATTCAGGTAAATGTTATCTGCATCCCAGTAAGCCACCATTGACTGAGTACCTACTATGTGCCAGATACCATGCTAGGAACTGGGCACAGATGCTTTATTTGGAAGAAAAATTGGCACTTCTACAAGAGAAGCATAATACTGAATCATTCACATATTCAGACATTTGTTTATTTGTCCCACAGATGTTTCCTGAGTGTCATGTGCAGACCTGGTGGTATGCAGTACAGACTCGATGGTGAACATGGCCTAGGACAAGTCTCCTCAACCTCAATACCCCTGACTTTTGGGGTCAAGAACTCTTTGATAATTCTTTGCTGTTCTGTGAATTTTAGGAGCATCCCTAGCCTCTACCCACAAAAATACCAGGAGCACCCTACTGTGACAACCACAAATGTCTCCCAACCTTGTCAAGTATTCCCCAGGGATGGAATGGGCATGAGATGCTCCTGTTTGAGAACTGGCACCTTAAATTAAGAGATGATCTCAGAGAGGCCAGAGCTGCATTCTAGTAAGGGAATCGCATGAAGCGGAAGTCAAAGGTGATCTGGGAAGTTGATACGCCCTTGTGTCTGCGTGTTGAGATCTGCCTGGAGGTGGGAGTTGGGGCCAGAGCCAGTGGGCGCCTATCTCTCTTACTATCGATGCATGTCCACTCTTCAATTATACCTTTGGAGTCTTTGATTTTTTCCCCCTCTCCATATCTACAAATCACATCAATCACAAACATTTAATTCTTGGAAGTTGGAGGAAACTCTAGTTAACTCATGTGCTGAACCCCAGATATCCCCGTGTATGGCTACAAAGGTGTGTCAGTTCTCCTGTGAGCTCCAACAAGATTGTCTTTAGAGTGCATTTCAAGTTTTGACTCCTTAAACAGTAAGTGTGTGTGTGTGGGTGGGTGGGGGTGCAGAAAGCCTTAGAGGAAAGAGAATTAGGATTATTATACTCCCCAAGTATCTTGGAATTCTTCAGCTTCAAAGTTTCATTTCAATTCCAAGAGTAGCCTAACCTTTGCAAATGTTACTCGGCAAATATATGCAAGATAAAGAATTCCCTGGGAGAATGCCTGCCAGGCTCCTAAGCCTACATTCATATCTAATTTATAATCACCCTGAAAAAAAGTGGGCTCCTTTTTCAAGGAGCTCACGTTACCCCTGGTCTGGCATTGTACAGAGGAGTGACAGGTGTAATTTACGTGAATAATCGCCCTAATCAGGCACATTTAAGAAAGAACCAGGGACGTGCTTTTTGGAGGGAGAAACTGCTGAGTCACACAGTCAACTATTACTCCCCAGAAGGTTCCAGGCCACTGGCTGCTGTTGAGGGAATCCAGGGGAGGTCTCCTGGTCACCTACTGAGATTCAAGTTTGCAGACCTGGGAGATGGAAGTTCTGGTCCCTGCATTGACATTAACTCCCTGTGACCTAAAACAAGCCCTTGCTCTCCACTGGGCCTCAGTTTCCTCATTTGTAAAGTCAGGTCATTGGACTCTATGAAGACCAAAAGATTCCTCTTGCCGTGAAGGTCAATGATTTCAGACAGTGTCACTTGTTCTGTGGTAGCTGTGGCCTAGGAACCTGTAAGTTCTTTAGGTGAAGAAACCAACCGCAGAGATAAAGACAATGAACTTAACAATATTATTGTATACAAATGCTCCCTGAAAGGATAACTGACAAATGAGTGTGATTTCCCTGCAAACAAAGCTGCCTCTGCCATCTTGCCTGACCCAAAGCTAGGCATACTTTCCTCTGGGACATAAACAATGTATAGGTTTATGCAAACCATGCTGTGGACCAGAGGTCAGCAAGACAGGACAAGGCCAGAAAGTAAATTCTTTAGCCTTCGTGGGCCTTGAAATCACTGTCGCTGTCACTCAATTCTGCAATGGTGTCAGGAAAGTGGTCACGGACAGTAAGTAAATCAATGGGTACAGCTGTGACCCAATAAAACAAAAACTGAGTGACTGGCCGAATCTGGCTGTGGCCCCTGGTGAAGCCTCTGACATGTGTCTGCTCCATCATGACCAGCCCTGGCGCTCTGGAGGGCACACGGGCCTTTCTTAAGAGATCTGCAGGAAGACTAGTCACAATAGTCTCTGCTCATCTTCCTACAAAATTCTCCCTGCAAGAACCCAGTTGCAGCAGAGGAACAAAGAGCTCTGAGTTTATTGGCATCAAAAGCCACACTGTCTCTCTGCATTAGGCTGGGGCCCTCAGAGCAGAGAAAGCAGAAGGAAGGGATGGCTGGAAACCGAGCACCCATCACAGGAACTTGGCTCGTCTTCCCTGGAAAATCAAATCCAAGTGCTAGAAGAGTTACAAAGCCCAATTATTGCAGGCAGCGGCTGGAGGTGGGGTGAGCTTTTCTCTCACCAGAACACCTTTCCGGCTCACACATGAGCACAATTTGGATTCTAACAGAAGTGCGGAGGGATGATTTGACCGTGAGGTCATCACACGGGCTCCAGAGCCCAGCTGACCTTTTGAAGTCTGCTCAGGGAACCTCATTATGTTGCATTTGTGAGTTGATCCCTTCTCTGATTTTTTTCCAAGTCTCCTTGCCCCTGCATTCCTTTGATGGTTAGATTTTTGCCTCGATAGAGAGGCATAGGCTGAGGGGAGGGAGAGCCATGGAGGACCTAGGAGGAAAAACCTGATTATTAAGTGAATAATCCACTCTGGGGACCTTAGCCTGCTGCTCTTTGGGCAGGACCCGCTGGCTAGGATGTTTTTAAGGGGTAGTCATTCTCCAGAAGGCAAGACTCCCTTCACTTACCAACAGGATCTGGACTGAATCCATGCAACCCTCGAGTCACAAGTGGGAGCCCTTGCCAAGGCAAGCAGTTTCCCATCTTGTAAAGCAGTAACTGGGAGTCACTTCTAGAGAAGGGAGGCGGATGCCTCCCCACGACAAGCCACCCCTTCTTAGCCCCCTGAACAGTAACGCATATTTGCTCATCCCACTCTCTGCCCCTGATATGCATCCATGTTCTTGCTGCCATTTTTCAAACTAATGAGCCTCCACTTCCTGCTAGCAGAATGTCAGTGCACAGAGGAGTCCCCAAAGAGTCTCAGTTCCCTTTAAAGAGATGATAAAGGGTGGCCTGGCATACAACTACATTCACAAATCACAGATGCTCATGATCCTGTCAGCAAAGGAGGTAATTCTCTCTGATTTTAACCTGCTGACGGGAACAGCCAGACCAGTATTCTGCTTAGGCAGTGCTATGGTTCCCCTGCCCACTGCCTTTCCTGGATGGCTCGGCTTTCCCTGGGTCACTGTTGGCAATGAAAAGACACTATTCCCCTCTTTTCTCTCCTGCTTCAACATAGTAGAGGAGGTTTGAGCAAACCTGGAAAGGGGTGGGGTGGGGGCGCTTCTTATTTGTTTGAATGGAAGGCTTGAAAATTTCACAGTCATTAATCAGGATTGTAAAAAGACTTAGCAAATAAGATTCTGGGAGGCGTCTTCAGTTTTAACCTCTCCATGCCAAAAGTCTTGGCAGCTTCTTTGTGCCAAGACTCCAGGGCTGCACAAGATCTTCTGCTTGAGCTGCATTGTCCCTTCTGGAGAATTTCCAGATCTTCTCTGTGGCTTAGAGGTAGTGAAGGCTATTTCAAAGTAACTGGGGAGGAGAATCCCTCCCATGAGTGAGAGGAACACAGAGCTGACTGCTGGATCTGCGTCCATGGCCCAGCAGTCGTAGTGGGCCCTGAGTCACCTTGCTCAGCCCTGGGGAGGCAGGTCAGGGCCCCTGGTCTACAGTCCCTCCCTTTGAGCCTTGTGACCACGACAACATGACTCCTTTCCCTTCACCATCATGAGCATCCCCAGCAACAAGGGCTCCGGTTATGTGCTGGGAGGGTTACTCCTGGCATACAAAACCCAGTACACCGATCCTTGTCCTCACACAAACCTCTCAGTCTAGTTACAAGGACGATATCAACTGAGCACAAACCAGGTGTCCAGTGCAGTTGCAAAGACTGTTTATATATATATATTAGCTCATTCCATTTTTCCCAGATCCCTTTTAAGGACACAGTGTACCATTTTCATTCTCATTTGAGAGATGAGAACCCTGAGGACCTAGGAGGTTATGACAATCATTCCAGGATGCACAGGGACTACGTGATGGAGCCAGGAACAAGCCCAGCCTGCCTGCGGGACCCTGCGCTCCCATCTCAAAGACTTAAAGGTGGTATCGAGCCCCTACCTCACTTGTGTTGTATTCTCAGTTAACCAACTCATTTTTCATTTATTCTAAAACAATTTATTGAGCTCCTGGTAGGAGACTGACCAAAAGCTAGGTTCTGGGTATATAGAGACAAGCGAGGACGAAAGAGTCCCTGCTGTCACGCATGGGCTGACCATGGAGAACAGAGTACCTCCAACTGTCTGATACCCCCCTTGGCTGGTGAAGACCCTGGGTCCCTGGAGCCTGAGGGCATGAGTCAACAATGTCTTCCTGCCCACAGGAATGGCTAGACTGCAAAGACAGTCAATGCTGGGAGCACCACAGGGTGAAAGTCCCAGCTTAACCTAAGTATGTTTCTCACTTAGCAAGGATGTTCATGACCAGCCAATCGAGTGCCCCAGGAGGGGACAGGTGAGATGTGGCAGGCATGACAGAGAGGAGTGGCCAGGCTGTGAAGTGGCCTGCTAGAAACAGAGTCTGAGTCCAAGAAGGGCTCACTCGTAGTTTTGGGGTGAATCTGGCAGCTGGGCAGAGGGGAGAAGGGGCCTGAGGATGCTGAACAGGGCTGTAACCCCTCAAGTGCTCCTCCTCCCCTAGCGTTGTTTCCTAACGACAACAGTATTCACACATCATCTCGGGAGCTGCCATCTCTGTGGCTCTCTAGGCTGGGCATGGTGCCAGGCTCGTGATGTCCATTTCGGCACTTAATCCCCACTGCCACCCTGTGCCGCGGGGACCAGTCACATTCCCAACCCCACACCTACTCCTGTCAGACCAGAGGCGGTGAGGGAACCAGAGTAGGTTACAGGGAGAGAGCAAGAGGAGGTAAGAAGGGAAGTTAGTGAGGGCAGAGGCAGACGGGAAACGCTAGTGCGCTTGCCAGCACTGGGCCAGCGTGCAGAGGCGGGCTGGGGCCGGCAGTGACGGACAGGCACCTGTGCCTCTGTCGGGGGGAGAAGGCTCAGCTGAGGGCTTCTGGACGCCACCCAGGACACACTGTGTTTTCTCTGTTATATTTCAGGCTTCCTTATAAGATTTCTTTTGAATCCAGGCTCCATATCCTTTTGATAATGCAGATGAATTGAAGCCCCGAGACAGCAGATCACGCGGCAGGCCATGATGCACGGCAAGCTGGCTGAGCAGTGGCTGCTCCAATCAGCTGGATCTAGTCTGAATCTCAGCTACCGGCTGAGTGGCTTGGGCAGGTAACATCATCTCTTTGTGTGTGTGTGTGTGTGTGTGTGTGTGTGTGTGTGTGTGTGTATGGTACTGCAAATTTAATTCAGGGATGTTCTACCACTGAGCTACATCCCCAGCCCTTTTTGTTTTTTATTTTGAAATAGGGTCTCACTAAGTTGCTGAGGGTCTTGCTAAATTGCTGAGGCTAGCCTCGAACCTGCAATCCTCCTCCTTCAGCCTCCCAAGTGCTGGGATGACAGGCATGCACCACCATGCCTAGCTTAGTTATATTATTTCTTAATTCCCAGCTTCCTCTTCAATGAAAGGATAACAGAAACAGCATACTGCATAGCTGCAGATTTGATGAAATTGCCCCTCCCTTTCTCCCGTCACCTGCTGTCTAGGATAGAGATTGGCACAAAGTAATAGCTCAATAATAAGTGGAGAGTTTGATTTTTCAGTTTGGCTCAAATTCTCAGTCTTTTTTCTTGGATTCAGGCCACTATCTGCAGGGCCACCAGGGGAGGCCATGGCATCCCCAGTCATTTCAAAACAAGCACCAAACAGAACAGCACTGGTCTCCAGGGCTTTGGAGAGAAGATAAAACACCAGAAGACCTCACGGTGGAGAGGCAGGTCTCTGCCGTCCAGCATCTGAGACAGCGGAGCATGTGTAACGCAGCCATTTCCAGCAGGGCCACAACTCTCCTCCTGCAACCAGGACACAGCACTGTCCTGCGTGTGTGCATGTGCGCGATTACAGCATGTTCCTTCAGTGGCAGGAGCTGCATCGCCTAACCGGATTTCCCAGTAGGGCTGACACGTCTTCCACCTCATCCACCTCACCTGTCATTTGACCAAGCTCCTGTTGGAAGTGACGGGAGAAATATCCCCCAGCAACATTAGAAAGCAAGAAACTGCAAAAATAAATGGGTACCGAGAGCCAGCCTGCTGGAACTCTACTGCATGACCCTCTTCCAAATTCAGCCACTGCCAAGAGTGTGTAGCAGCCCATGTGGGCCTGGGAATATTGTTTTTGGAGAGAAAGGCTGGAGGCAGGTCGGGTAGACAACATGAACATCTATCCTAAGCCATAGCTGAGGGGTGTGGCCAGAGTAAAAAGAAAAAAGTCCACCCAGGAGACAGGTGCTAGGGAAACTGAAGTTCTGGCATCCGCACAAGTCACTGGCAGCGGGTGACAGGGGAAGGGAGAGGCGAAAATCAATGGCACAAGGCTCATACATCTGCCTGGGGGCAGTCAGGCCATCCTCTGCCTCCTGACCTGGAGAAGGGGGCTTG
>PVLC010015044.1:0-38101 GCA_004027655.1 Graphiurus murinus
TCTTCTTCTTCTTCTTCTTCTCTGATTTTAGCCTGTCCATATGTAAAGTAGAGAAAAAGGATGGGGAAAGAAAGAGCAGAGGAAAAGTGGAGATATGCACGAATAAAATAGACAAATGTATGCTATGTGCATGTATGAACATATCACAACAAATCCCAATATCATGCATAATTATAAAGCACCAATAAAAATTTTAAAAAATGAAACTGACCCTGAAACTTGACATGTCATGCTACCAATTATTTTTTATCAGTATTAATCCTTTTGTGTTTTCTGTGTTGGAAAAATTAAACTTCCTTATTAGGCTAACCCTTCAAGAATATGGGGAGCCAGGTATGGTGGTGCATGCCTGTATTTCTAGTACTTGGGAGGCTGAGACAGGAGGATGGCAAATTTGAAGCCAGCCTCAGCAATTTAGTGAGGCCCTCAGGAACTTAGTAAGACCCTGTTTCAAAATAAAACATAAAATAAGGCTGGGGGTGTAGCTTAGCGGTAGAATGCCCCAGGTTCAACTCCTAACACCACACACACACACACACACACACACACACAAGGATATAGGGAAAAGAACATCTCAGATTTGTTTTATTCTGTACTTCATTTTAGTACAAAGTATGTTTGTTTTGTATTTTTTAGTTATTTTCCTTTTTTTGCTTTTAATATAATTTAGCAATATTTAAAATGATTACAAAACCAAACTGATTTTTTAAAATAAAAACATGTGTCATGTTTTTAGCAATATTATTTGTATTTCTATGCATAAATATGTATCTGTTAGGAACAGAAAAAATCATAGATAAGTTTTTCAAGCCCAGAGTCTTATTTTGACAAATTTTCGTTAATGGATTCTTTAATCAAGTATAATAGTAAGGGTCATTTATATCATGGAAATTCACTAAAAAGCATAATGCTAATAATTATTTATATAATGAATTTTTTTAAATGAAAACATCCTAATTAGAAATTTAAATTTCAGATTGTGTTTGTTTTTCAGAAGAATATGGGTATTGTTGGCATTAGTTACTTTTATCCAAAAGGAAATGGAATTGGCTGGTGCAGGGACATCTCTTCACAGCTTAAAACAGAAGTGACTAGTAGTTATTTGTGGGAGGTTTTAGGTGAAGTAAGTGTTAAAGAAAAGGTTGTAAGGATCTAGTGTCAAAACATAGTAATTCATGAAGAGATAAATGATTGAAAGGACTTTGTGATGGTAAATTATTTCACAAAATGTGCAATTTTTATTGTTATGAAAGATAAATTGAATATTCATAGTACAGTGTTCATTTGTCAACCATAATCAGCACTCTGTAAACAGGTTGCAAAAGGATCAGGCATCTTAATTATCTAATTAAATACAAAATTGACTAAAACGAAGTATAGAATATTAGAGTAAGTTTGATTTAGACCAACTTACATGAAATTATTTTAAGTTTAAGGGAGCTTTTTACCAAATACAGATCCCACAACTCATTTTTTCATTCATCTATTTATTACACAAAGACATTTTGGCATGAGATTAATATTTTAAAATTTTATCTAGGAACTAGGTATGAGTTCCTTCTGAAGACTTCTGGGGGGAGGGAGGGAAAATGGGGGGGAAGAAAAAATAAATCATATTCTCATAGCACTTGCTCTGCCAGCCCTGTGTTCTTCCTTTGTAGGACTTTTTATCACTTGTTTATTTGTTTGTCTACTTATATATTAGATCCTTGTCTTCCATAGTATAAGGTTTATGAGGCAGCCTGTTTACATGTTTTGTTTATATTAATGTTTTCAGTGCCTAAAACATAGTAGATGCTCAATAAACAAAATGAATGATAGAGACACATATTACTTAAGGGAGCATGAGCTGTCACAGAAAAATCTCAAAATCTTGCTGGCTGAAAGTAAGTAGGCACTTTTTGCTCAACAGCATAAAGTACACAAAGTGAAACAATGAGCTAGTCTCTAAGATCTAAATCACAGAGACCCATCTAGATGCAAGAGTATATGGTAGCAGGTGTTATAGACATATGTGGTAAGAACCAAGGAGGCACAGGGATGGGTCAACTAACTCTATTCAGGGGCGAGTAGATGATATCTGACTTGAGTATGAAATGACAAATTATAGTATTCCAGGCAAAGAGCATTCAATATAAAGCACAAAGCTAAATGTAATCTGTATTGCTAAACATGCAATGAAAACTATAAATTAAGAGGCATATATACATATATATTGCAATTACATTCTTATTACATTTTATAGTCATATTGTATCATATAAATATATGCCATTATTATTTGTTAATTAGAAAATTTAAAAAGAATAAACACACAAGCCTTTGTCAGCACCGAAAGATTTCCAGAAAGAAAACAAATAAAAAATACAGCTTATGTCCCATCTACTCCCTAACATCCGCACATTAGGGAGAACATATGTTTCTTTACTCTTTGTGACTGGCTAATTTCACTTAACATAATGTTTTCCAGTTGCATCCATTTCCCTGCAAAGAACACCATTTTGTTCTTCTTTATGGCTGAGTAAAATTCTATTGTGTATATATCCCATAGTTTTGTAATCCATTCATCTGTGGATGGACATCTTGGCTGCTTCCATAGTTTGGCTATTGTGAATTGAGCCGCTATAAACATAGATACACATGCATCGGTCTGATAGTTTGGTTTCCATTCTTTTGGGTATATACCCAGTAGTGGAATTGCTGGATCATATGGTAGGTTCACTCCCATTCGTCTGAGGATCCTCCATACTGTTTTCCACAGTGGTTGCACAAGTTTGCACTCCCACCAACAATGTATTAGGGTTCCCACTTCTCCACATCCTCGACAGCAAGTGTTGTTGTTCGTGTTTTTTATGATTGCCATTCTGACTGGAGTTAGGTGAGATCTCAGGGTAGTTTTGATTTGCATCTCTCTGATTGCTAATGATGTGGAACATTTCCTCATACATTTATTGGCCATTTGTACTTCTTCTTTTGTGAAGTGTCTATTTAGGTCCTTTGCCCATTTTTTGATTGGATTATTTGCTTTCTTAGTTGCGATTTTCTTGAGTTCTTTGTATATCCTAGATATTAGACCTCTATCTGAAGTGTAACTGGCAAAAATTTTCTCCCACTCTGTAGGCTCACTGTCGAGGTTCTTGATAGTTTCCTTTGCTGTGCAGAAGCTCTTCAGTTTAATGCAATCCCATATATTGATCTTCCTTTGAGCTGCTTGTGCTTTTGGGGTCTTGTTGAGAAAGTTTTTACCTGTGCCTATGTGTTCAAGTGTTGGTCCTATGCCCTCTTCAAGTAGCTGCAATGTCTTTGGTCTGACTTCCAGGTCCTTGATCCACCTTGAGTTGACTCTTGTGCAGGGTGAGAAAGTGGGGTTTATTTCCATTTTCCTGTATATGGTTAACCAGTTTTGCTAACACCATTTGTTAAAGAGGCTATCTTTTTTCCAGTGTATACTTTTGGCTACTTTGTCAAAAATCAGTTGACTGTAAACCTGTGGGTCTGTTTCTGAGTCTTCTATTTTGCTCCATTGGTCTATAAGAGGGTCCCCAGATGAAAAAGTAGACTCTCGATAAAAAAAGAAGCAGACTTAACCGAAGGTAATGGACGGGGGGGGGGGGGTTGGTGGAGAGCATACTAAGGCACATGATGTACTTACACAATTATATCAAGATCACTCACTGAACTGAACTTGAGAGGGAGGGAGGGCGAGGGAGCAGGGTGGGAATTGGGGATAGGGTCAGATGAGAAATGTGTGCACATTTGTCTTTATCAATTTGTACCTAACAAAAATGTATAAATACAAAGCATGAATTATTATAATAAGAAAAAGAAAAGAAAAATAAAAACCAAATAAAAATTTTAAAAAATACAGCTTAATGAATGGCGCAAAAATTTTTTAAAGGGTGAAAAAGAAAAAGAAAAAAGAAAGAGCTTACAGACTTACCATATTAAATCAGAAAGAGGCCATCAAAACTCTGCTTATGTGTCAAATCACTCTCAAACAACTGTTACTGAGGTGAACACAAGCTATTTCTTATTTTAGTTCCATTTGAATGGATAATAATAAAAAGGTTATCCCTAAATTTATTGTTACACCTTCTTTTGTGTATATGTGACTCAAAGCTGCAAGTCAAGTTCATGGGAGCGTCCCAGGTGGCGGCAGTTCTGGCCAGTCTTGGTTTTGATTTGAGTGGAAGCTCACTGGCTGCCCTGAGGAGAGGGACAGAGGGGAGACAAGAAGGGCCAGGGAGCAAAGGCCAGCCGCAGTAGTGGCAGTGGAGGAAGAAAAAGGGCGCTTGTCCTAGGAATGCTGCTTTTCTGTGGAGGCTGATGGTCAGTGCATACCTGTGAGTCCAGAGCAGCTGGGAGAGGAGGACCGCCTGGCCTTCTTACTTCTGCCACATTGGCTGTGAGTGAATAAAATGAAGACCCTGAACAGTAACTGCTGTGTTTATAGCTTTGCTGTAAAACTTGCCAATTAAATATATGCATTTTTTTTCCTATTGAGTGAACTTCAGTCTGTATCAATATCTTGAGGATGTAATGAAGAGAGGGAACTTAGTCTTTCCATTGCAATGTATTTGCCTCCACTGAGTCGAAACACACTTAAACAGTGGCCTCCGTCCTTTGTTAGATGGGATTCATCATGAAGTTTACATATACGTCCAACAATCCCAATAACTGAAGTATCTGCCTTTGGAGTAAAACAAGCCAGTCTGTAAATATTTTCGAATGCATATTTTTTCACTCATTTGTTTATTCATTTAATTGTTTTTTTTTCTTCAGGTTCTAGTAATGTGTTCTGTTATTTTATTGTTGTTGCTGTTCAGAACTCTGCCAGGTTATTTTTAAAAATATGCATAAGAAGTGGCCCCTGAAGAAGATTTGGTCTAATGCCTTTGAGACAATTATTGACACTTGTAGAATTAGTAATTAAACACAATTTCAACCAGAATCTATTTGTGGGCATGTGGGGAACCAATCAGAAAGGGATTTCAGTGTCCCTCTTATAGATTATAGCAAATAATACACATGCTTCTCTAGTACCAGTTCTTTTCACAAAGGAGAATATATAATTTGTAGATATGAGAATAATGACTAATGTGGTATAATTATTTTTAAAAATTTTAATAGCCCTTTGTTTATAAAAATATAAGTTCCACTGAAAACATATAGAAACACTACATATTAGTGTGAGGTAAAACCAAGCACAGTGCAATTTTTTTAACAATTAGAAAGCATCCTTAAATGCAATTAATTTGTTATCAATGCATTTAATGAAATTATCATGGAAAACACTTACTTTGTGGTATTCCTGAAACAACATAAAAAGCAGGACTGGTTCAGTAAAATGTGCCAGTTATCAAGTGATTCGTTTTCCCTTTCAAATAGTCTTGTTATAGGATTCTGGAATTTTCATTGATTTTGCTATTTGATAACCTTTGGCCAAATAGAACCAATTGCACAGTATATGGATATATTTCTTTTGGGAAGGCTATTTTATTTTTTTTTATTTTTTTATTGGTGCATTGTAATTATACATCATAGTAAGTTTCAAGTGACACAAACATACATACTCACAGAAAGCAACCTTGATGTGTCTCCTTTTGCATCTGACTCTGCTCACCCCTCTTCCCTCCCTGCACATGTTAGTAAGATTTGTAGTGATACATACAATTGTGGATATAGCAGTATTTGAACTGTTTCCTTCCTCAGTCTTCCTTTTTCCCCTCCTGCTCCCACCTCCTTCTTCAAACCCCTTCCACTATTTTACTGATCTCTCGTCTCATTTATTTGAAGTCCCTTCTGTTTTCTGCTTTCTCTTTAGATTCCAGAAAAATGAGAGAAAACATATCACCCTTGACTTTCTGAGACTGCCTGATCTCACTTAGCATACTATTCTCCAGTTCCATCCATTTTCCTGCAGATAACATAAATTTGTTGTTCCTTATGGCTGAGTAAAGTTCCATTGTGTGCATACCTTTTCTTCATCCATTCATCTGTTGACGGACATCTAGGTTGGTTCCATAATTTGGCTCTTGTGAATTTCGCTGATGTAAACATGGATATGGGTGTAGTCCTACAGTATTCTTATTTTAATTCTTTTGGAAAGATGCCAAGAAGTGGTATAGCTGGGTCAGGTGGTGGTTCCATTCCTAATCTTTTGAGGAACCTCCATACTGATTTCCATAGTGGTTGCACTAATTTACAATTCCATCAAAGGTGTATAGTAAGAATTCCTGTTTCCCCACAAGATATATTTCTTTCATAGAGTCAGAAAATTTTTAAAAATTAAAATAAAAAAAAATGAGTGCACTGGGACTTAAGCTGAATGCTAGAGAAGCTCACCTCACTCTCCACTCTTGTCTGTGCGTGGCACTGGTGTCCTATTCTGCTGCCCGTGCCACACTCCTACAGCACACAGGGGCGTTATTCAACAGCGGTCCATTGTGTGCAGCTTGAGTTCAGCACTGTGTTGTAAGCCTTTTTTGCTCTAATGTTTCTTTTTTCAGTTTTGCCTTCATCATTGGTTTGAGGATTTGGTAGTACTTATTTATTATGATCATTGGTTTTTCCTTAAAACTGTAATTTTTAGATTTGCCTATCAATTTGCTATTTGGGGCAACCTGAAGGAAATATTTCATCTGTACTTTACGTGGGAGAAAATATTTCTTTGTCTTTTTCTTATTTTTCTCTCATCTTCACATTTTTTTTTCATCCTGTGACCAGGTTCCAGGCAAAATTCTTCCTCTTTGTGGTATATTTGGATATTGCTAATGTGTGGAATATTACTTGTTTTTAGTGGCCTTAGCAATCAGTTTTAGATTGAAAATCATAGAAATAATAAAAGATAATTTAAGTGATACTTAAAAAGCAATTACTTTTATAAAAAAATAGGCATTGTAACATATACTCTTGGGTTCTGTTAAAAAGAGTTTTGATGAATATGGAAGCCTGCCAAGATACCTTGGCACCAAAGTGTACTTCTCTCAACATTCCTAGATAATTCCACTGTAAGCAAACATAGTGCTTCCACCTCCCTCTCCTCTAAATACAGCTGTAAGTAAATTATCTTTCAAATCTACAGTGAAGTTGTTATAAAATTGTGACCTCTCCTTGTTCATTCTGGTAGATTTTTTGGTGGCACCAAGGAAATTATTTAAGGCATCTATCAGTTGCTAGATGGAGATGAGTTGGCATGACATATGTCCTGAGGGTCATGAGGGGTTTACCAATGTTTTTATGCAACTTCAGTCTCCTGGGGAAGGTCTGGTGAGTTCCTGCAAGTCCAGAGAAGGAAGCAGGAAAAATCTTGGCTACGTGGTCATGGTTACCTTTACCCCGCCTTCCTCTGCAGGCCATCGGTCTCCTTGGCAACACATTTTCTCCCTTGCTTTTGGAAATGGTTATAAAGTAGAAACAATTTGGGTTGTTTCAGCAATGTAGATGGCTAAAAACAAGGCCAAGGGATAATTTTTTTCTCTCCCCCCTCCCCAATAGGAAAAGAGCTCTCCCATGAGTAGAAGTTACTCATCAGCTGAACGTTTTGTGTCACAGGACCCTCGTGCAGGAATTTTACAAGCTGGACTTGAAAATACCTGGAAACCCAAGTGACTGTTGCCAGGAAACCCAAGTGAATGCTGCCAGGAAAAGAGCAATTGAAGATTCATTATAACAATTCTAGAGGGGAAAATCAAGTGGGTATGGTCCATTTTCTGCTTTTTTGTTGTTGTTGTTAAATGGAAAGGACCATAATCTTGTTAGTAACCAATTAGAAAATGGAATAATATAGCAGCACCACAATTATTTAACACAAAATTTTGAAACTATGCAAATGGTAAGCTTGAAATAATTATCAACAGTATAATGCGTTAATGAAAAATTTTCCTTGGAGTCTTGAAAATAAAAGGAGGAAATACATTTAAATAATTATCATGGACATAGTTATTTTCAGCTATGAGTACAAAGGAGAAGACATCAGTATTTCCTTGACCTCAGGAACCACCTGGTAATATAGCATCTGTAACATCTTTTGAAATCTCATGAAGTTACTACTGAGAATCTCTGGCATGTCACACATAAGACCATGAATGTAAGGTATACCATGCTCTGTTTTGATGCTTCCCAGATGCCCATTTCTCTCCATGCCCCATGAGGGAACTTCACAACACGTGCATTTGTCAGTGCCAGCCCTGAGAATGCTAATGTCTGTAACCATAGTTCTATCTCTTGGTGCTCTGAATAGCCCTGTCAATATCGAGGCTCTCCATGTACTGGAGCATGATGCCTTGTCACAGGACAACAAAACCCACAAAACCCTTGTATAAGCAGCTCCTTCATATTTGCCCTCCAGTCTCTCTTGCATAGACTCTGGCATAGTTCCATGAGGCTTGGAAGAACCATGTGATGACTATTCTGATTGCCAACTTGACTGATCTTGAAACACCTAAGATTATATGACTTTGGGTGTGTTGATGAGCTGATTGGTTTATGTGGTGGCTGATGGAAGGGGAAGTACTGTCCTGAATGTAGGCAGCCCGGTTCTGATAGGCGCAGGACCTGGATGAAGGGAGAGAGCTGCATGAAGGCTTGTATGGCTCTTTCTGAAGAAAGCACTTCTGCTCTGTCAGATATCAGCCTTCAGCTCTTTGAACTGGACCTTCACCATTGTTTCTTCAGAGAGTTTCCTGGCCTTTCCATCTTGGACAGGGATTAATTAGTGGTCGCTCTGATTCTGAGACTCTAGCTCTTCGACGCTTATGCTCAGTTGTGGCCATGTTCCACTTCACTAATCTCTTTCCTACTCATGCAGTAGCCTCCCTCATTTTCAGTTTTTTTTTTTTTTTTTTTAACATGAGAAGTCCTTTACTGTGAAAAATCTTTAGGAAAAATTGGATAACATAAATAAGTACTTCAAAAGATTTAGTCCCTGTACCTCTAGGGGTGGGCGGTCATGAGATCTTTTTATGTAGCCCATAGGGTAAAAAAATAATTTTACATACAGAAGACCTTTTTTGTTTGTTTGTTTATAGCATTCCTGGATTTTCAGGAATTTTTGATTCCCAGTATGAAGTTAGCCCTATTTATGTCATGGTCTATGATTACCCCTCTGGAAATGCAAAAAACAAACAAACAAAAAAATTGGCAAGACTGATTTATATGAGCTAAAAGAGCTCTGTGGGAAGATGAGCAGTCCATGCTAAATGCTAAATTTGCTTGAAAGACTTTGGTCTTATACAGCCTGGGGTGAGTGTCCTATGATACAGGGCAGGAAAAAAGATCTCTTTGATCAGAGATGGAGCAACTAGGACTCATTTGTGGAGCATTCACCTGTGCTGCTCATGGTCTCTGCTGAGAGGTCCTATCACACTGCCTAGTCCCCTGAGCCAGAGCCAGATGACCCAAGCTGGACCAGTCAAAGCCCGTCTTTCAACCCCTCTAAGTGGGGCAAGGAGGAAAAGTGTCTACATTTGATTAGGTTGGCCTTATCATTAATGAATAAGGATAGGTGAGAATGTTGGAATGTAGAGTGATATAAAGTGAAAACAGGCATCAGGGAGACAGAGATAAGTGGCCTCAGAAAGAGATCCCAGAATCCACAGTGTGTACATCCCATAATTGTATAATCCATTCATCTGTTGATGGACACTTTGGCTGGTTCCATAGTCTGGCAATTATGAATTGTGCAGCTATAAATATAAATATGCATGTGTTATTATGGTAGTCTGGTTTCGATTCTTTTGGGTAAATACCAAGAAGTAGTATAGCTGGGTTATATGATAGGTTCATTCCCATCTGAGGACCCTCGACACTATTTTCCAAAGTTGTTGCACTAATCTGAAATACCACCAACAATGGGTCAGAATTCCTACTTCTCCACATCCTTACTAGCACTTATTATTTTTGTTTTTAATGATTGCCATTCTTATTGGGGTTAGGTAACATCTCAGGGTAGTTTTGATTTGCATCTTTCTGATTGCTAATGATGTTGAACATTTCCTCATATATTTATTGGCCATTTGTATTTTTTCCTTTTGTGAAGTGTTTATTTAGTTCACTTGCCCATTTTTTAATTTTATGTAATTTGCAAGAAAATGAATGGAACTGGTGAATATTATGTTAAATGAGATTAGCTCCCTCATATACGAATGCTAGGGAGAAATTCGGACACAAGGGAGACTCCACACAAAGGAGGAGAAACCTTAATTGAGTGAAGGAGACTTAACTGAGGGAGAAGGGGAGGGGGGAGGAAGACTTAAAGAGGGAAACACCTCAATGGACATACACAAACTTATCAAAGCCAGTCATTGTGTTGAACATGTGAAGGTGGAGAGGGAGTAGGAGTCCTGGGAACTGAGGGAGGACTCGATAGCTCAAGGAGTGCTGTGTGCATGTATGTCTCTATCACCCTGAACTTCATCAAGATGTATGATTACAATGCATGGAGATAGAGATAGAGATAGAGATAGAGATAGATCCAGGAAGAGTACCTGGTCACCTTGAGTGTTGGTTGCTCTTTAAGGTTGTGCCTTCAAGCTCTCATGAAAATGGGTATTGGAGCAGGGGATGCAGCTGAGTGGGTGGTAGAATACTTGCCTAGCACACTAGAGGCCCTGGGTTCAGTCTCAGCACTGAGAAAAAAAAAAAAAAGAGGGCCTGGCTTCATTCCCAGTTATTTTCTTCCATAAAACATCTTTTTCTCCTAAAATTAATTTTAGTTTTTAATTTAAGCTAAGTTGAATGAGTTGTCTTCCTTATAAAGCAAACAATTCCTGATGAAGATAAAAATTGGTTATAGAAAGAGCTGCTATCAGCCCACATAATACCTTTGTCAGTTTTTTAAAAAGTATCTATTCCTCAAGTAAAATATATTTTAGGTCAATATATTATTTGTATAACAGTTATACAAATTATGTATGATTACAGCAACTGTGTAAATCTAACTGTTACAAATGAGAGATAATTCTAGAAAATGTAAATAAATATTTGAATATACAAATTTTGATCACAGTAGCTAGAAATTCAATTTCTAGAGTATAATAATAATGATAGTAAAATAGTTATTTATTTGCTTTCATGGGTAGCGACTTCTTTATGGTGGCTTCAATGGTCCATTGTTGGATTTTTTTTTTTTTTTTTTTTTTTTTTGGCGGTACTGGGGATTGAACTCAGGGGCATTCTACCTCCGAGCTATACCCCCAGCCCTATTTTTTATTCTTTATTTTGAAACCGAGTCTCACTAAGTTGCGGAGTGCCTCACTAGGTAGCTAAGGCTGGCCGCGAACCCGGATCCTCCGGTCTCAGCCTCCCGAATGCTGGGATTACAAGCGTGCGCCACCACGCCCGGCTCTCCATTGTTGGATTTAATTCACAAGTAAATGTCAGATTCAGTAGTCTTAGGACACTGAGGACTAGCTGTATGCTTTAGAAGCTCTCTTCTCCACAGGAGACTAATTTTGCAGAGTTAGGTACCTTTGAGAATTAAAGAATTCTTCAAATGTTTGTAAATATGGCAGTAAATATGCAAAATACTTCAATGTGATCCTTAAAAATTTTTAGAGAAATCTTAGAAGTTTTTATCTCTTACAAAATATGTATCGAGCCGGGCGTGGTGGCGCACGCTTGTAATCCCAGCATTCGGGAGGCTGAGACCGGAGGATCCGGGTTCATGGCCAGCCTCAGCTACCTAGTGAGGCACTCCGCAACTTAGTGAGACTCGGTTTCAAAATAAAGAATAAAAAATAGGGCTGGGAATATAGCTCGGAGGTAGAATGCCCCTGAGTTCAATCCCCAGTACCGCGCAAAAAAAAAAAAAAAAAAAAAAAAAAAAAAAAAAAAAAAAAAAAAAAAAAAAAAAATATGTATCAAAAAGATTCTTATGACACTTAGTAATTTTAATTGTGAAATTTTACATTATTTAACTAGTTCACATTCATTATAATTGTACCAGTTATATGACATCTAGAACGATGAAGGGAGGTCAGGATATTATTTTCAGAGTTATAAACCTGTCTTTAAAATAATATCATTTTATCTAATATAAAAATAAATTGACATTAAAATTTACTTTTGGACCAAAGATGAACAATTTTGACATATGCAGTAAAATAATTTTTTCCTTTTTTCTAACATTTCTATGTTTAGTTTCTTGTCATTAGTTTGTGTGTGTGTGTGTGTGTGTGTGTGTGTGTGTGTGTGTGTGTGGTACTGGGGATTGAACTCAGGGGAATTCTACCACTGAGCTATATCCCCAGCCTTATTTTTTATTCTTTATTTTGAAACAGGGTCTCACTAAGTTGCGGAGGGCCTCACTAGGTAGCTGAGGCTGGCTGCGAACCTGGATTCTCCTGTCTCAGCCTCCCAAATGCTGGGATTACAAGCGTGCGCCACCACGCCTGGCGTCATTAGTTTGTTCTTGATCAATAATATATTTTCACAAACAGTATCAGTTCATGTAATTTCTATTCCTTTCAATGTTTCTAATGACAGTAAGTATATTCAAATTTTTTAGCACACATTTGTTTAAAATGTTAATTTTATTTAAAATATCATGTCAAATTGGTACTGAGCCATGAAATCCGAGAATTGATATCTAACTATCAATGACCTCTTTAAAAATAGTAGTAAAGTGTTTTACTAGCTTAATTTTCAGATATTTGATGACATTATCTTTACTATATTTTATAATGGCTCAAATTGGTGGGATAAGTGCTTTTTCAACAAATTTCTACCTTTCACAGGTTAACAGTAAGGTATATCAATGATGAAGTTATTTTTGCTTCTGTGAGCTACATCTCCAGCCCTATTTTATTTTTATTTTGAAACAGGGTGTCACTAGGTTGATGAGAGTTTCACTACTTGCTGAGAAACTATCCTTGAACTTGTGATCCTCCTGTCTCAGCCTCCCAAGTAATGGGACTACAGGTGTGTGCCACCATGCCTGGCTTATCAAAGTGTTTAAAGACACTTGACATGAAATATAAAGTGCTGTAGATTTTGTACAGTAAATTTGATTCCATTGACTATATTATAGCATATTTACAGCATTCTCATATTCCTGATTATTAATGTTTTTCTAGACAAGGTTTTTATAACTAATTTACATAAATATGTATAGTCCTCCTCCTCATGTTACCTATTTTCAACAAAATTTTACAATTCATATGGGACAATTTGCACCTTGGAAGATAGAAATCTAACTCTAATTATTCTCTCTTCTGCCTGCCTTTATTCAGGAATTTCATCTAAAAATGAGTAATATTTGGAATGTTTTACATTTTCAAAATGAATTAAATTATTTATTTTTGTAATTGCCTGTGTAACTAGTTATATTATTTGTCATTGGTGCTTCTATTCTGCACTAATATTTTTATAACATTATTAAATTTTGTTATGGTTTCTGCTCTGTATTATTTCTGTGTTACAAACTGCTACATGTCCTCAGTATTATACAGAGATAAGCATTTATTTTCTCTGGGGGCTGAACTGCCTGGCGAGGGGTAGTTGATCTAGACTAGGCTCAGATAGCTCTGCTATCCATGTGGCTCACTCTCACATATGCCAGTTGGCTGTGGTTTGATAATCTAGAAAACACCTTGTTGGGACAATCAGTTTGGGGTGCTCTGCATCCTATCTCCCCATCCTCCTCTTGATGCCAGTGAGCTCATCTGGGAATTCTTCTCATGGTGGAGGCAGAAATACATGAAAGCAAAACTAAGCCAGGCATGGTGACGCACGCTTGTAATCCCAGTACTTGGGAGGCTGAGACAGAAGGATCCCGGTTTATGGCCAGCCTCAGCTACTTAGTGAGGACCTCTGCAACTTAGTGAGACCCTGTTTCAAAATAAAGAATAAAAATGGGGCTAGGGGTGGAGCTTGGAGGTAGAATGCTTCTGGGTTCAATTCCTAGTACCAGAAAAAAAAAAAAAAAGCTAAAAATATGACAAGAATAAATATAAATTGAAATGGCCAATAAGCCTTATAGAAATGAACATATCCATCAAACACTATCTTCTCCCTCAATTCTAGGTTCAGACAGTTTAGGGAGAGTTTTACCAACTTCTAATCTTTCAATAAATACTTAAATTCTATTACTTGTATTACAAATATTTAAAAAATCCAAAATGGTCTAGTTCATTTTATAAGGCTTATTATATCAGTTCCCAAGGTAGATAAAAGCAATAATTGAAAAAAGAAAAATATGGGGATTTATAATTTTAATTTCTAACTTAACTGCATTATGGTATGTATATTCCTTCCCAATACTGACAATTCAGTATCTTACATATTGGGGAATTACTGAAGGTTTCTCTATAGCCTCATGCTTCATGAAATAACGAAATAACTAATGAAATATTTCATGTGTGCCTGAAAACACTGAATATTTTCTGTTTGTTAGGTGTAGATAATCTACTAAAGTATAACAATAAAAAATAGTTCTAGATTAATCTCTACTTAGTTTTTATCTGCATCATCCTGTTTTGTAATGTGATAGACTAGAATCTTCAGGTACATAATTACTGCATTACCCATTTTTCTGAAGTTCTACAGTTGTTGATTTATATGTCTTGGAAGCATATTGTTAGGTATACACATATACACACACAAACATATATGGCTGCTATATCTTCATCCTCTAATATTTCTTTATCATAATATAAAACTCTTAGTATTAAGGTAATATAACTGCTCTTAGATATAACAGGTCCTAGATAACCTGTGAAACATTAATGATTTAGCACAATGGGAAATACTTAATGTTACTTAATTTCCTCCTTATTATCAAAGTTACTATTAAAAAATTTGATGTGAATCTGATTCTGATTTTTTGTAGGATGATTTTAAGTTTTTCTGGTGTCTTTGTATTTCATTATGTCTTAATATTATTTTATATTAATTTTTATAACAATCCCATTTTCCCTATGCTGGTAGTTCTGCTTAACTTATTTATATCTTAGTTTTAATTTCTCATTTCCCTTTTATAAAATCCTTGAGAAGAATTCTTCGATTTAATCTGTAAGAGCACTAAGCCATTTCTCAACTGTTTTTAGCCCACTGTTTATCTTAACTATGACAACTATTAAATTTTTTGGAAGTAATATTTTCATTTCTTATTTATGACTTCCTCCTATTTCACATTACTAATATCCATCTTTTTATCTTTGAGAGTATTTATCAATTTGTTTAAACTTATTTCTCTGTTTTAGTAACTGTGATATGTTGATTTTACTCTGTTTAAATGATTATTCTAAGAGTCTAGTCATATTGGCTTATCAGATTCTCTGCTGTAGATGTCTTCCTGCTCTGAGTTGTGATGTGTACCTGGGAAAAGCTAAAGGCCATATTGTCATCTCTGTGAGTTTAGGAAAAGGGAGGAGGTGAGACTAGTTCACACAGCCACAGGTACTACAGAGCCATTATGGAGACCACAGGGTCTTAGAGAGAAGCCACTTTAGGCTGTCTGGAGGAAGTCATTTTCTTGGTGTGATATAAACCCTTCTCTTTAGAGAAGAGAGGACGCAAAGAGTGACTCCCTAAGTAATGTTAGTCTGCCCCCACCTGTTTACATTAGCTCTTTGCTCCTGTGGGATTGTTTTAAACTATTCTTATCTATTCTTGAATTCTTTTCACTATTCACCTGTTTCCCCAAGCCAGGTAGCCTGAGCTGGAGGGAATTTCTATAGTGATGATGTGTGATGAAACTCAGAGAGGCATTGGCTGCCAGAAACAAAGTGGGGGGAAGAATAAAATTGAGTACATCACCCCCAACACATTCTCTCATCCGTAAGATTTTGTACTAGTTTTTCAAATCCTTGATTCCTTCTGACTTCTGTGGTTACTCGAGGGCTGATTCAAGGGAGGAAGTAAGAAGAGATCTAAATCTGAATGTTTTTAATCCAATTAGGGTATTTTTGGCAAATGGAATTTTCAGATATTAATGGAAGTAAATGTTTTCTTTTAATTTTAGTTCCTTCCTAATTTTCCTTTATTTAGACCAAATTGGGAGATATGACATGGGCACATTAGTAACCTTTTCAGGCATTGATTCTCAGCATGTGAATAGAGGATAGAGGATATCTGCCTAATGTGTGTGTGTGTGTGTGTGTGTGTGTGTGTGTGTGTGTGAAGGTCATGTGTAATTTGTAAACTTTTCTCCTATTGCCCAAAAATATTCTGATTAAGTCCTTTCTATCTTAAAGTAATTTGATAATTACTGGCATTGAAAATTCTTCCCCATGCCAATGTTTAATTAAAATTTAAATAACCAAGGTGAATTAAACAAATATGCAAGAATTAATAAAGGCAATGAAAAAACAACCCAAAAATTATTGAAGAAAAAAAAGGATTGAACATTCAGTAAAAATACCAAAGTATATAATGTTCAAGTGATTTTGAGAGGTTTACCATATGCTTAGACTATTTTAGTTACTGTGTGTGTGTGTGTGTGTGTCTGTGCACGTGTGCATGTGTCTGCACATGCATGCTCATAGTGATGATGAAGAAAATAAGGGTTTCTTTCCCTTAGGAATACACTGTCTAGTGTGGTGGAGGAGTACAGGTATGGAGCACTGAGAAAAAAAATCAACAATATATGATTATTTTCCAAAGCAAGTAATAAAGATCACAAGGGCATGGGAAATCATGGCAGACACACAAGAACTAACATGCTTCTAAATAATTGAGGAAGAAGTAAAAGGAAATCCTAGACAGCTTTTGAAAAGAAATAGGATATGATCAATTTGGAGTGAAGGGGAAAGCGTTTGAGTTAGGGATGTATGTACCTGTGTGTCTAATGTTGGAGATTTAAGAATAAGGATTTAAGTACAAGTTATCTTAGAAGTCAAGAAGAGTGCCTGGCATTTATTTTCTGAAGAATATGTACTTTATGCCATTTATCCATTTATATTCTGGACTGTAGAGAGCTACTGGAGTTTTATGAGGTCAGGACCAACATACCATACCAGCAGTATTTGCATTAGGTTGTGAAGCACAGTACAAACAGGATGAAAGAGCACAGTGACACTGTTGAGTAATAGTCTAGACAAGGGTGATTGCAATGCAGTAGGAAAAAAAGTATGAAATTTGAATGCACTGAAATTAGGAATAAAATAATTTGGTGATTATACATGAAGAGAAAATAAGAATAACCATTTTTCAAAAAAATTGTAGAATATAGAGAAACTAGTTTTTAATAGGAAATGATAAACACTGTCCGGAAATAGAAGGATGACCTTTAAACTCTGTTTTTTGAAACTATTCCAGCACTTTTAAAAATCATGGGCCTCAATTGAAACACTATCAATAAATTGTAACATAAAACAACTCACTCACTTATATGCATAACATATATCATATATATCATTGGTGGCCATAGGGCATTAACACAAGCCTTCCCCTTACCTACTTTTTGTCTGCATGAACTTCAGAGTAAAGCTACATGTTTCCACTACACAGGCAAATTTAGAATTCTCATAAAAATATTAATGAGGGATTATTGCTTTTTAATGGCCTTTTTGTGAGAGGCCTGCTA
This sequence comes from Graphiurus murinus, assembly GCA_004027655.1. NCBI lineage: Eukaryota > Metazoa > Chordata > Mammalia > Rodentia > Gliridae > Graphiurus > Graphiurus murinus. Next base: position 17,527 of record PVLC010015044.1, read on the forward strand.
AAATGGGTATACTGTAAATCTATACTCTGCATGCAAAACAACTTGCCAAAATATAATTCAATTGTGATCAATAGCTCACATACATGTATGGGTAAATGCAACAAAACAATCTAACTCTTACATTAAAGGCCTTATTAACAAATACAAGCTTTAATTTGATGAAGTATTGAGTTTCCATTTAAGACTTAGGTTACACAATGGAATCTATGTCTGCAAAGATTTTAAAGCTATTGGTTTAGAACACAGTTTGGAATTCTAGTGGAACAAAGACAAAAATGGCAGAACCCTAAGAATGTGGAATAAAAATTCTATTCAGAATTTTGAAAGGGTAGTAAATTTGAAAATAACTGATAACTGAAACTGTGATTATAGATGACTCTTACTGCAAAAGATATGGCAGGGAAATCCAAAATTTGGAGTTTTTTTTAGAATTCTCATAAAAATATTAATGAGAAATTATTGTTCTTTAAAGGGAATCATTGGGGCAAAAGATGTACCAGATCTTAAGCACATTAGATTATTAGAGTCTTACTGGAAGAAACCAACTAAAGAGTCAAAGTTCCTCCAAAGAAATATCTTCACTGCCTAAAAAAATGTCTAGGCAATAGAAATTAACCTCTATAAGGAGCTGTTGAAGAAGACTCTAAAATGTCTGGCAGAAGTGAAGACAGGCCCAAAGGAAAGTACATGCACTGCTCCTGAGATAAGTGATGGTCTAAGAGAAAGTGTGGATAATAGCATACAATTCCTATTTGATGAAAGTGAGAGGGAGGTGGAGGAAGGAAAGAGGGAGACAGGAAGAGAGAGAGGGATGCAGAGAGAGTGAGGGAGAGGGAGAGAAAGAGATTGCATTTAGTATCTGAAATGTAAAAATAAGCCTCATGGGGTATTTATGTGTAACTTCACGTATAGAGGTAGATGGGGAAAAATAATAAAATGAGATGCCATTGTACAAGTAAAGAACAATAGATATGATAGAAAGGAAATTGGTCGATGCGATTAGATAAACCCAGAGAGAATGAGTGAAAGGAAAGTTACGGGTAATTGATCATACAAGAAGTTTGTAATACCAGAGTTCTATCAAATTTCTACAGAGCATGATAGAAATGAAAAGGTAAACTAGGGAAAAACAAGATAGGTGTCCAGGTCTTATAACAAGATGTGTTAAAAAAGGGAAGAGAAATTTCAATGAGATGAGTCTGTTTCCATTTTCCATGCTGTGGCAAGTACTTTTATTTTCTCCCAGAAGATGAAAATGGGTATTACGCTCCATTAAGAATCCCAGACAGCATTGTCAGGGTTTATACTTTTACACTCTAATTTTTTTTTAGATTGGAGGAAGTATTTTATTTTCTGTATTAATAAACTGTGCAGAAGAATTGTTATTGAATTCTAGTCTCTTTTCTGTTAAAGGCTATGAAGTGATTGCTTTGGGCTTTGGGAAAAGTATACACCTCTTTCTGTTTATTTAACTTTAGAAACTTGTTGCTTTTACCATTATTGCATATTGCATTATTACGTATTGCATTATTGCTTGTATTATCTATGTATGTGTGTATGTGTGTGTGTGTGTGTGTACTTAAACATACATACACAAAGAAAGAAATACCAAGAGTGTGGTTGCATAGAGTGTGTCTATGTGTATGTAAATATACAATTTGAGGGAGGGACTCTGGCCAAAATAAGTAGATTCTTTCATTTGGTAAAACTTAATGTGATACTTTCTAAGGATGGTACTTTTCGCAGTAAAACATATATGCTTCAATTAAGCCTTATCTAAACTGAGCATTGCATTTGAGACTTTCTGAGACAGAAAAAAAAATGTAAAGTATTTTAGAGCCATAATCACATTAAATTATCCCAACTTTCCCTGAGAAATGTACACACACACACACACACACACACACACACACACACACACACCCCTTATCTTGGAGCTGTATTAAACTGAGTAAAAATGATGAGTAGTTCTTTATAGGATCTAAAAAATCTGAAAGTGTCCCACACAATCCCCCCCTAAGTTCCTTCTCTCTGCCTTTCTGCTTTTCTAGTGCTGACATCCACTTGTGCGCACCTTAAGATTCAGGATGGCCCTATTTGCTAGAACCTCTAGTTCTATGATCTGGGATGATCACACTAGGAGCAAGTCTGGTCCCGACTTACTCTGATCACATTTGTGGGATTGAACCTCTATTTGGGGAACCTGCTCTGCCCTTTTCAGTCTCCCTTCAAAGGTTCTTGCCTTGAACCTCAAGACAAATGTCTGGATGTTCTGCTTCCTACTGCCAAGCCAGCTGCCCTCAGGCTCCACATGACCCCCTATGGCTCTGCTCTTCTCTCTTGGGAACATGCACTGCGATTGATGCCCTCGGTGATTAGTGATTGCCTGCCTGGCTTACAGCCTTCTGATGACCACCACAGACCCCTACAGTGGTGGTTTCAGAGCTCCAGGCGAAGGTCACAGTCTCTCACATGAACCCAAGTGTACTGTGGGTTTTTCCATTCTCCTAGTTACCTCTGTATCCGTCACTCCCTTTTTAGTTTGCCCAGTATCTCCTGTTGCTGATGGAAATTATAATAGAAACAAAACAAAATGTGTTGATTGTACATTCGATCCTATATATATATATATTTTTAATTTGGGATAATGTGAAGGGAGGCTAGACTAAACGTTAATGTTAATGACAATAATCTGAGCTGGCTGTGGTTGTGCACACTTATAATCCCAGCACTTGGGAGGCTAAGACAGGAGGATTGCAGGTTTGAGGCCAACCTCAGCAAGATCCATAGAAACTTAGAGAGACCCTGTTTTAAAAAAAATAAATAATAAAGGGCCTTGGGGTATAGATCTGAGATAGAATACCCTTGAGTTCAATCCTCAGTAACAACAAAAAACAAACAACCAAATAAAAAATAGAAAACAAACAAAAAAATCTTCTAAATAAAAAAAAATTGTTAGAAAATAAACTACCCAAACACATTCAAGCTCTTTTTTTGTCTATTTACATAAAATACTGATAAATATTTCTTGGGTATCTTATATATTCAATATAACATTTCCTCTAAAAAATACTTCAACCAAATTCCATTTGATTTTTAGATTAATAAAATTGTAAGGTTGCATATGTTAAGCATGGTATAGTTTGATAGAGTTTTATTTATTCCTTTCAAATAGCCTGCTATCTCTCTTGATTAGTTAAAATCAGCAAGAGTTTATAGCTTTAGTTAAACACTATTGTGCTCACATTTATATATTTGTGAGTTTAGAGAATCACATATAGTAGGAAATCTATAGAAATCAGAGGCTCACTTTGAGTTATCTCCTAAAGATACTTTTTCCTTATGTTTCATAAAAAACTTGTAATACCTGAGCAGTGTTAAATCATATTTGACCTAACTGTGAGAGGTCCATAATACAATTAACTTAAAATTTAACTCTCTCTCTCTTTTTCTCAAATTCTTTTTGGTTAGGATTTTTCTGTGTTTGAGATTTTCCAACAAGAATAGACCATGATAATGATAATAATAATAACAATATAAAAAATTACCTATAAATTTATTTAAGGAAGGAGCTAAAAGATTTCTAACTATAAAACAGTAGTGAAAGGAATTAAAAAAGACACAAATAAATGAAAAGATAGTCCATGTTTATGTATTGGAAGAGTTAACATTGTTAAAATTTTCATACTACTCAAAGCAAACTACAGATTCAATGCAGTTATTCAAAACATAAATGGCATTCTTCAAAGAAAGAGAAAAAAACTCTAAAATTTATATGGAACCACAAAAGACCCCAAATACCCTGGGCTATATTGAAGGAAAGATTGAAGTTGGAGGTACCACACTACATAACTTCAAAATACACTATAAAGACCTGCACACTCCTGTAATCCCAGTATTTGGGAGGCTGAGAAGGAGAATCACAGGTTCAAGGCCAATCTCAATAACATAGTGAGGCCCTCAGAAATGTAGTGAGAATTAGGTCAGAGGTGGAATGCCCCTGAGTTCAATTGCCAGTAACACACACATACACACACACACACACACACACACACACACACACTAAAGAGATAGTAAGCAAAATAGCATGATACTGGAATATGAACAGACATTTAAGCCAAGAGAATAGAAGAAGGAGCCCAGAAATTAATCCATGTATTACAGTCAATTGATTTTTTTACAAAGTTGTCAATAATGTCCCTTGGGGAATGGGTAGTATCCTAACTAGGTGCATTGCATATCTCATCTTTGAAAGGCAACCCTGCATTAGTACCAGTGATTTGGGGCCACTCTGTTATTCATGCAGACCTTACTTTTCAGATATCACAAATGGAAGGACCCTGAATCTTAACCTGCCATTGTTCAAACCTCTGTTCTCCCGCAGTTTAGCCTTTGAGTTGAGGTAGGGGAGGAAAGGTCTTTTTTGTTTTGTTTTGATTTGTTTATATTTATCTATTGTCTAAGATTGTCTTAGGATCTTCACCTTCGGTTCTCAAGATCCATGGAGAGTAGGGTGGGAAAAGAATGTGTTTTATTTAGCTAGAGATGTTTGAAGATGTTTTTATATCAAATGAAACGTTCATATTTGACACTGGGCCATTCTCTCACCTGGATTGGAAATGCTTTGGCAAACGCATGGGGTCCCTCTGAGGCGGCACTAAGATCCCTGAGGTGCAAGAGGTTGTCTCCAGGTAACCTCTTAAACCTCTCCTCCCCTCCTGTCCTAGTGGTGCAGCCTAACCAGTCTTCCGTGCTGGCTCTTTCTTCATTCCAGAATACTGTCCTTTGGGGCACGATCCTTTAACCAATGATGTACATTTTGTTGCCATCCACAGTGTCCATTAGGATCTACCAAACAATCACCTATCCTTGCTCAACAAATACAGGACTTGGCTGGAAAGGATCCAGGTATCTGTGTTTAGCCAGGGGTTATGGCAAACACATTTTCAGACTACCCTCTTGGCGGCAGTATTTCATACCTGAATCTTCCTACCAAGTGTTCTGCCTTAGTATTCTTTCTCAGTAATTGTGCCAATAAGAGTAAAATGCGTCATCTTGAATTGTTTGGGGTTACGTTCTATTTTTCTTTTAAATTATTTAAATAGCCCAGAGGGCTATCAAAATGTTAATATCATAGGCAACACTTTCTTCTTGAGAAAAGATAATTAGAAACAGTTATTATAATGATAATAATAATAAAAACAGTCAGCATGGAGTGGGAATTTACTACATGCAGAGCACACTTCTAAGCAATTTATAATTGAAGTCATTTAATCCTATAAAGCACCCTAGGGACTAAAGCATCCCTCTGAGGTAGATGCTCTTGTTATTATTATTCTCATTCTCAGTGTATAAAGGAGAATTTTAGGCATGGAGAATTCCATTAACCTGCCCAAGTCCACAACAAGTGGTAATCCTGGGATTTGAAACTGTGTATTTGTTATCCAGAGCCCAAGTCCTTCTCATTACCCTCTACTATTGTCCTTCAGCATAAGCAAAAATAAACACATTCATAAGTCTAGTGCCTTTAATTTAGCTTTTTTTTCTGAGTCAAGGCTGGGTTATTAGAATAGTGTCATATTTATTGTTTTGTTTTTTGCAGTGAGCATTGGGAGTTGAACTAAGGGCCTTAAGCATGCCAGGTAAGCTCTCCACCACTGTGCTACAACTGCAGCCCTGAAGAGTTCTTTAGAACAACTAATATCACTAAGGAATTAACAAAAATACAATTTATTCATAAGATTTCATTTTGTCTATTAAAAAGTCAAATAATTATTGAATATTATAGATCAATATATTTTATGATCTTTATTAAAGGGTATTATTATAAAGAAAAACAGCTCGCCAGAGAGGTTCAGAATAAGAAATTGTGGCTTTTAAAGACTTGAGTGCTTGGATATGTTAGAGACAATTACCAATGAAAATAAGAACTTTTAATAGAACTTTTAATAATTCCTGGAAGAATTAATCACTATTCAATGTTTTTACTGCTGTTCCGAGCTGCTAAAATAATTTCTCATGCATGTGGCACACTTTTGGAGAATACGAAGAGGTTGAGTGGTAGGGAAAACAGTGGAAGTCCAGATGGCACAGGGGTTTGCCTATTGCTGATTCACCCCTTTACATAAAGCTCCAAGAATTTTATCTTAGTTCTCTGCCTGACATAAAATGAGACACATATTGCATTACCAGTGAGTGAAATGTTACAAATAAAAGCAGAAGGCAAATCAGTGTCTCACACTGAATGGTAGACTCTAGAGGATAGAACTGTCTTTGTAAGTCCTTCATGCATCCTCCAAAGGCAGCAAAAATCTAACCCAGAGCAGGTATTCAATACATGGATAGTGAATTAATGATTGGATGACTGAATGAATGCTTTCTTACAAGAGTACTGGCAGAAGATCTATGCTGACAGTATAGTTTAGACATTAGAACATGACCAGAAGGGACAAGGACTAACTTGTAGATTGTGTTGTCCCTGAAAGTACATAGGTTCAGTTCCCTAGAAGCAGAGCCTAATAAGTAGAAGTATGTTCAACTAATTTGTTGAAAGACTGGAGTGCGCACAGGAGATAGGGAGAGAGGATAGGGAAGGGGAAGAAGTCTAAGCAGGCTGCAATCTCAGGTGAAATCTAGTCTTGAATCCTCTTTGAAGGATTGACCTGTAAATTACATACACCTTATCCTACCTTAAGGTAAGAGAGCTGGACTTTTACAACCTCTCTCTCTCAATATCTACTTGGGGATTGGAACCCCAGAGGCAAAGACAGCAGCATTACACAGAGAACTGCTCCAGAGAAAATGCCAGGTCTGAGCCCTGCATAATACAGACAGCAGCTGTGGATCCAGACAGGGTACCCATTACAGCTGCTTTTTCTTCATTTTTGAATCTTTCTTTGTGTTGTTCACAATCAGAAATAAGGTTTTTGAAAACCTAGGAGGGCAAAATGAACACAGACAAAAATTCCATGCTTTTATTTAATCCAGAAGATAGCTATCCTTTGGGGTACTTAGGCTAAGTAAGTTTCTTTCTAACCCTCCCTCTCCACTGAACTCTCACAGTCCCACTGTTTTGGGGTCAACATTGAAAGTCGTTTTAGAGACAATTCATAAGGGACAAGAGTGACAGGTAGGACATGGATTGCAAATTTTCTCAGCAATAGCCTAAAAATTGGGGTGAATATTATTCTCAAATTGTTGATAATTTATCTCTGCTCTGTGAGCTTTTGCTCAACTCTACTTGAAATCCTTTGATCCAGAGGTGGGCATCATTGTGGGTCCAAAGTTATCTCCATCTGTTATGCATCCTCACCTTTGCCAGTGTTTTCCTCTGGATCATAGGTTTTCCTCTGACAGATGCAATAACCTCTCTGAGCTTGTTCATTGACCCTCCTGTAGCACATATAGGCACAATTACAAATCCTACTTGTTCATCCTAGTGGTTAGCATAGTGCTGAGCTGCTTTGTTTAGTTTTATTTGTACAAGGTCAGGAGTTCCTTGATGAATGACCAGTGTTTTTTGGCCAAGTGAAATATGAGGTTGTATGCGTCCCATTCAAATCTTCTATTGTTTTCTAAATTTACCAATGCTAATCTCAATGACATGTATGGGGGAAGGAGAGGGATCTAGAGGGAAATGTTTCAAGTGTTGTGTGCGTATGTAATCCTATTACTCTATACCTCAGTATGATGTATAATTATAATGCACCAACCAAAGTATAAGGCTATGCCTCCTGCAGGGGAGTACTCACTTCCTCTAGATTTTTTCAATCTAGAAGAAATCTATTAATCCGGAAGATCATGGAGAAATTAAGTTTCAATTTGCATATATTTATTTTTTTTCTGTTAGGGTAAACAAGAATCATAATAATGTGTTATCTTGTGATAAAATTATCTGGGATAAAAGAAATGGAAACATAATGTCAACAATTAAAAGGGATGATGTAAAATTTATGTTAATCCAATGCTTGTTCATGGGTTATTAGACAGGGTTGTAGGAGCTATCAAACTAGTGTGCTTTAGATGATTCTGCATACATTTGAGTCACACAATAAACTAATTTAAAAAATACAAATATTTAAAGCATGCTGTAAATTACATATTTTATAAATATTTAATTCATAACAAAAATTTTTCTTCTGATTCACTTAGTTTCTCCTTTATTTAATTAAATTGAGTTTTAACTGATGCATAAAAATATAAAAGTTATGCACATTGATGGGGTAACATGATATTTTGATACATGTATGCATTTGTAATGTTTAAATCAAGTTAAACATATCTGTTCCCTTAAACATGTATGATTTTGTGGGAGGCTGAGATGGAGGATCCGGGTTCACGGCCAGCCTCAGCTACCTAGGGAGGCACTCTGCAACTTAGTGAGACCCTGTTTAAAAATAAAGAATAAAAAATAGGGCTGGAAGTGTAGCTCAGAGGTAGAATGCCCCTGAGTTCAATTTCCAGTACCACAAAAAAAAAAAAAAAAAAAAAAAGCATGCATGACTTCTTCATGGTTAAAAGATTTTAAATCCTTTCATCTAGGATTTTCAAGTGTCCAGTGCACTATTATTATCTGTAGTCACCACCAGAACTTCCTGCTGCTGTCTAGTTGCAGCTTAGCACTCTGATCAACCTTTTCCAACTTCTCTTCCCGCTACTTTCCCTGGTCTCTGGTAACCACCATTCTCCTCTCAACTTCTATGAAATCAACTTTTAGGTTCTCCTATGAGTGAGATCACATGGTACTTGATTTCACTGTCTCCGCCTGGCTTGTTTCACTTAACATAATAATTGCCAGTTCCATCCATGTCATAAATTGATTTCATTCAAATTTCAAATTAGTGAGGGAACACTTTTTCAAAATTCTTGTTTGAGACTGAATACTTTGGAGCCTTCAAAATCTACAGCATTGAATCTCAGTGCTGACTGTGTGTTAAGATCACTTTTGGAGCATATAGACACATCAGAGATGGATGCGTTCACTGTTCTAGGGTGTGGCCTGGGCATCACTGGGATGTTTAGAACTCTGCCTATGATTCTTATCTGTCACCAGAATTGAGGGCCAACTTCTAGAAGCAGCACTGGCAGTATTGCAGTTGCTACTGATGACACTGCTCCAGCTAATATCACTGGTGAAACTGGTTCAAGAAGTCCATCCTCATTTAACCATGGGTGGTACAGAGCATGCAGCCTTTCTATCCCATATATTGAGTATGATAAAATTTTTGTATAATATAACCTTTGGAGGTTACAGGGAATTGATCCCAGGGGCATTCTACCTATGAACTACACCTCAGCCATTTTCTTTTCTTTTCTTTCCTAATTTTTGAAAGAGCATCTCACTAAATTGCCAAGGCTGGCCTCAAACCTGTGATACTCCTGTCTCAGCCTCTCAAATACTTGGATTACAGGAATGTGCCATCATGCCTGGCCATGTAATAGAATTTGACTAAGGAAAATATGTGTTTTGAAAAATAAAAGTTTGAAAGGAAATATACTGAAGTGTTTGCAGATAAAATTGCCTTTTGGTATTGTGATTGCAGCAAAATTTTCCTGTTTTCTAATTTAAAAAAAAAATTTATAATATTGTATGTCATTTTTTCTACTCAGAAAAAAGACTATAGTAAGTACCATTTCTAAGTGTAAGCCTGTGCATTTATCAAGGTGTTGCCTCTTACTATTATATCAAAAGAAAAAAAATCTGGTTTGCTTCTTGATTTTTTTAAATTAATAATCTATTTTCCTTTCACAAATTCCAAATGGCTGTTTCTTCAGAGAATGGACTTATGCTTTGTGGCATTACCTCTAGGGAGACTCATGTGTGGAACTAGGAGGTGATGAAGACAGGGTGCTTTCCTCGGAGAGGACCTCTTCTCCACACTAATGATACTTAAACGATATACTGGATTGTGTTTGTTCAAACAGAAGGTAGCGGGGTGCAGTGATGCATGCCTGTAATCCCAGAATTTGGGAGGCTGAGAAAGGAGGTTTGCAGACTTGAAAGGAGGTTTGCAGACTTGACAGCCTCAAAAATTTAGGGTAGACCCTCAGCAATTAATGACACCCTATGTCAAAGTAAATAATTTAAAAAGGCTAGAGGTATATCTCAGAGGTAGAACACTCCTGGATTCAATCCCCAGTACTAAAACAAAACAAAACCCCACCAAAATAACCAAAAAATCCACAATGTAAATTAGTATTTTGAAAATCAACCTTTTTAAGAATAAGTCAAAGTGCTTATTTAGTGTCCCACACTTAGATCAATCTGGTTGAATTTCTGACTTTTCACGACAGTAGTAACTATGTGACATGTAACAAGTGTATATAATCACACACACACACACACACACACACATGCACACATGCTATGTGTGTGCCAAGAGCAGCGCATCCTTGGGGACTCTGTGTCTGGTCACTTTTGGCTCTATTTCAACAGTTTGGAAAGTTCATTTTTGAGAAGAATGACTGAGATGACAGTCCATGTCCACAGTGCACTTCATTTTCTACCCCGGTCCCCGCCAGTTCCTGTCCTTGCATGCCAGGTCTCCATGTACTTCAGTTTCTAGCTGGACAGAGACGATGGATGGGGGTGAGCATGTGCTTTGGAACCAGGCAGATGTGAGTCAGACTCCTTGTTCAGCAACATCCCTTAAATAGCCCTGGGAAAGTGCTGTATCCTCCCTGAACTCCGTCCCCCGTCCCTCACAGGAGGATGAGAACAGGACCCTTTCACAGTGTTCAGAGACAACACCTGTGAAAGACGAAGTGGCTGTCAAAGTGTTCGTGTTTTCTCTTTTTCACTCTTCTCCAACTCTTGTGTTGTTATAAACACACTCTTTGTGTGTGTGTGTGTGTGTGTGTGTGTGTGTGGTACTGGGGATTGATCCCAGGTACTTGCTATACCCTCAGCCCTATTTTTTATTCTTTATTTTGAAACAGGGTGTCACTAAGTTGTGGAGGGCTTCACTAAGTAGCTGAGGCTGGCCGGGATCCTGCTGCAATCCTCCTGTCTCAGCCTCCCAAGTACTGAGATTACAAGCATGCACCACCACACCTAGTCAGTGGGGACTGCCGTGTGTGTGTGTGTGTGTGTGTGTGTGTGTGTGTGTTACTAGGGATTGAATCCAGGGGCATTCTACCTCCAAGTTATGCTCCCAACCTGTTTTATAGTTTTTGAAATAGGGTGTTGCTAGGTTGTTGAGAGTCTCCCTACATTACTGAGGCCATCCTCAAACCTGTGATCCTCCTGTCTCAGCCTCCCAAATACTGGGATTATTAGTTTCAGAACTGAGTACTTTCAAAGGGAAGATCAACTCTTTTCCAGGAGTCAAGGTCAAATACAAAAGTAATAGGACACTTCCAGACTGGTCAGTTCTTTTACCATCCTTCATCAGGCATCATCTTTCTTTTTTTCTTTTTTTTTTTCATTTAACAAATCCTTTCTCTTCATCTTTGTTTCAGTCTCACATATTAAATTTCTTCCTCTCTTGTATATGGTCCTTGTCATAGAATAATGTGGTTACAACACAAAGTTACAGTTAATAATAAAAAAAAAACATGATTCTTTAGACAAGCTAGAAACAAGATCCAGTTAATGACCATTGCATCCCATTTCACAATGGACTTAGTTATTTATTGGTACTGGGGATTGAACTCAGGGCATTCTGCTTCTGAACTATACTCCAGACCTTTTTTATTTTTTAGTTTGAAGCAAGGTCTCACTAAGTTGCTGAGGGTAGGTCTCCCTAAATTGCTGAGACTGACCTTGAACATGTAATCCTCCTGTCTCAGCTTCACAAAAACTGAGATTACAGGTATGTACCTTCACACCTGGTTTACACACTGGCTTTAGTAAAATGTAGAACTGTCTCAACCTTAGCTAGATAAAGACTCATATATCTGAGACCTAGGCTGAAAATTGCAAGTTGTTCATGCGAAGAGGGCTTTACTATCCAGAGATTAAACTTCCCTTAATTTTACTCCAAAGTTTGCCCATGGGTGATGGGAAAAATAAGTGGGAAAGCATGAGTCATTTAAAACACCTACTGAAGAATCCGAATAGAGACACTGTGACAAACTGTTGAGGTTCCTCACAAGAGAGGCACGTTAATCACAAAGTGTGTCATCATGAAAAAGGCGATCCAGGGGGAAGTAAGAATTACTGATATTAATATTGCAGTGGCATTCATAAGCATATTTTCCTGTGCTGTGGTATACAATATGTTCCCATGGATACCTTTTGCTCATCTAAAAAATAAAAAAAATAAACAGTGCTAATAAAGAGTGAGCTTTTCATATAGCCCTAATTATCTACATGCCAAATGTTAAATTACAGATACTTAAGTGATCCAAACTTCCAGAGTTGGAAGCAGCATCACATTTCATTTAAATTCTAATTATTTACTTAACTAATTACCTAACTAAAATATTTTATTTGCAAATGATGCCACTAATTAGGGAAAATGAATGTTAGCAGTTTTGTTTTCATTTAGCCTTAGTTTTACATGAAAATAGATTATGAGTTTTGAACAGTATGAGAACTGAGCAGAGGAAAAGTTCCTGTCTTTCAAACATGCAGCTACTAAACCTGTTTCATTTGCAAAATCAGAGGGCAAATGGTTCTTCTTTCTCCTTGCCTCACTTGCCTGGTGCTTCTTCTTTTCTGTTTGTGATATTGGAAGACAAGAAAAGAGGGAAACTCTGTCAACAGATGACTAGATAAAGAAAATATGACACATACACACAATGGAGTTTGACTCAGACATAAGGAAGAACAAAATGTTGCTGTTTGCAGGAAAATAGATGGAAGTAGAGAACATTATGCTAAGTGAAATCGCCAGTCTCAGAAAGGCAAGAATAATAAACTGTCACATATGAAAACTAGAGAGAAAATAGACTTCAAGATAATAAGGAGAGAGACCAGTAGAATGGTAGAAGGGAGTCAGGGGAGCGAGAAGAGGGGGAAAATGGAAAGGAAACGGACCAGATAATATATCAGCCTCACTAGTATGTACAGGGAGGCTGAGAGGACTGCTAGAAGGGGTAAAGGGTGAGGGTTTGGTGGGAACCATACCAAGAGAGGTGTGTATATGTGAATGTATCACTTATATTCTCACTGTGATGTAAAATTATATTGCAACAATAAAATTCTAAAAAAAATACTGCATTATACACTTGCAGCTTGCTAAAAGAGTAGATATTAAGCTTCTTGTCAGAATAAATAAACAAAATAAATAGATAATTATGTAAGGTGATGAATGAGTTAACTAACGATCATGGTAATTAGATATATATATATATATATATATATAAAATATATATATAAACATATATATACATATATATATATTTGCAGTACTGGGGATTGAACTCAGGGGCATTCCACCTCCGAGCTACACCCCCAGTCCTATTTTTTATTCTTTTATTTTGAAACAGGATCTCACTAAGTTGCGGAGTGCCTCACTAGGTAGCTGAGGCTGGCCATGAACCTGGATCCTCAGGTCTCAGCCTCCCAAATGCTGGGATTATAAGCGTGCACCACCACGCCCATACACTATACTCTTTAAATACATACAACTTTGTCAATCATATTTCAATAAACCTAAAAGAGAATGACCAAAGCAAAACAAAAACAAAAGGCTCAAGTGCTGATTTTTTAAGACCTCTGCTTGAAGATGAGTGTAAAGAGACTTGAAAATACAATCAAGAATAAGTAGGACAAAGTGATGGATGAAACACCATGATGGGTGTTGTAGAATACTTACCTCGTGCTTCTGTGGTAGTGAGTGGTTGTGTCAGGATGGAACACTTCAGACAGCAAAACTCAATTCAAGCACGTCTGAGAGAGAGAGGGAAGAAAATGAAAAATGAACCAATTAGCCTGGCTACTGTTAAAGAGCCTATGATAGTACCTTCTATGGCCCTCATTCTAACACTGACTCTAACCCTAAATTACAGAAAATATCCTCAAATCATGAAATACTTGGAAGCTTGTAAAACAAAGGAATAAACCCAGCAAGAGAAGCAGAGTTGCATGCACTGTGACTCGGTCACAGGGGAACTTTAGAAATGTGGAGAGCATTCCTGACCAGGAGATAGACTGAGGCTGCCTGTTTCAATAGGAAGGTCCAGTGGAAAGTCTGCAGAACTCCTTGTGAAAGCACAGGCTTGAAACAGGCTTATAGATGACGCTCTACAGATGAACAAATTCTTAAGGAATTGGGGTCCCATGTGCATGTCCTTTCTTGAAGGACAATACTGTTCTCAAGCGAGAGCCTATTATCCTAAGCTGAGATTCAACTTTTAGAGCAGTGTGAGTGAGAAGAGGGAACAGATCCCTCACCAGCCATACCAAGGAGGTGGGCTCTTAAAAAATACTTAGTTGATGTAGTTATACATCATAGTGAGGTTCAAAGTGATACAAGTCTCCATGCACACAGCACTCAGTGTATTTCCCTCCGCATCCTTTTTTGCCCAGACTCCCCACCATTCCTTTCCCATACATGTTAGTGAGGTTGCTATAATACCTTCATATACAGACACAATATTATTTGAACTGTTTTCTTCCTCCATTCTCCTTTTCTCCCTCCCCAACTCCCTTCATCTTCTAGTCTTCTATCAGTCTTTCTCCTCATTTATTTGAAGTCCCTTTTGTTTATAGCAGCACAATTCGCAATAGCCGAAGTATGGAACCAACCTAGGTGTCCATTAACAGACGAATGGGTAAGGAAAATGTGGTGTTAACACAAAAATGGATTTTGACTCAGCTGTGAAGAAGAATAAAGTTAAGTCATTTACTGGAAAATGAATAGAATTAGAGAATATTATCCTAAGTGAAATCAGCCAGCCTCAGAAAGTCAGGAATCCTGTCTTCACTCATGTGTGGAAGCTATGAAGAAAATAGGAGATAAATTTTGACACCCAGGAAAACTAGAATTGTAGCTTAGTATTCTCAGCATAATTTTTTTTTTTTTTTTTTTTTTTTTTTTTTTTGCGGTACTGGGGATTGAACTCAGGGGCATTCTACCTCCGAGCTACACCCCCAGCCCTGTTTTTTTATTCTTTATTTTGAAACCGAGTCTCACTAAGTTGCGGAGTGCCTCACTAGGTAGCTGAGGCTGGCCGCGAACCCGGATCCTCCGGTCTCAGCCTCCCGAATGCTGGGATTACAAGCGTGCGCCACCACGCCCGGCTTTTCTCAGCATAATTTTGAAGTGGATCTTCTCAGCTTAATATTTGTAAGTAAGATGTTGGAATAAAGCATTATTTCACAAACTTTTAAAAAGAATCACATCCATTTGTATTAATCTTAGTCATTAGTTTAAAATAATATTTGCTTGGCTTTGCTCTCTTTTAAAGGTAGAATATTAGAAGACTCAACCCCCTACCTTTTGCTAGTAAATGAACAGAATGGATCTCAAATGCTAAAATATGTATCCTGGGGACATAAGCCAGATGTACCTTGGTGGCACCGAAATACAATTGTCCTAATATAGGCTTGTGGAATGATTGGCAGCAGGAAGCACATTTGCCACACCAAAACTGGTTTGGATTAACAAGATGTTTGGGGAAACATATTGTTTCATTTAGGATGCTTAGTTGCAACTGAAATTATGATATGACAGATAAATCTATCCTGATTCCCTCTTCTTCGGGTGATGCACATTCAAAAGCCTTATCCAGGACTCCTTAATAAGCCCAATAAATGGTGGACATTAGCTCCTTTGAGAGAATGACTATTGAGCATGAAGGACATTTGTGATTGTGCTATTACACTGAACTTAGCAGAGTGGAAGCCACTGTTTCTTTTTTTCAGAAATTGAGAGAAAGCTAGTAGAAGCAGACCATTCTTAGGCACGAAACTGTCAGAACCTAATGAACAACACAGAATTTTCATCTTGAGCTTCTGTTAGCTTAATGGGAAGACTTTGTTTTTAAGACATGAAACAGGAAGTTCGCGGATCCTTCTCTATTCTTTTCACTGGCAGTGTTCTCTCTCTGTAGCTAGGTACTGATAAACGTTCTGCTTTTCCCTACGTAAATAAAGGCTGCTGGCCTTGGAGAGGCAGCAGAACATAATGGAAAAAGCAAAATACATTGCAGATTCAACTCATTGAATCCCAAGTCTGCCACTTATAAGTGGGCTGAATTTGAATGTGTGTTTAAATTATCTCTATCTTGTTTTTGTCTCCCTATGTCTATCTTTATCTCTGTCCCTATTTTCTTTATTTATATAATGAGAATAACAGTCATCTTCTTTCTAGGCTATAACAAGGAACATTCAATGGTATGACATTTGGAAGAACTCACTATCATATTGGCCACATACTGAGTATCTTATTAAATATTATTATAAGTAGTTATTGATTCATTTCAATATAATGGGAGATCTGGTCTTGGGTTTTCTTTTACTCTTTTTAATTTGGTAAAATCAGTGTTTTCAATTTTCTTTTTAACAATTACACTGATTTAGCCAGGCATGGTTGTGCATGCCTGCAATCCCAGTACTTGAGAGGCTAAGGTGAGAGAATCACAAGTTGGAGACCAGTCTGGGAAACTTAGCAAGTCTCAACATAAAAGAAAAATAAAAAGGGCCTGGGGGTTTATCTTAGTGGTAGAGCACCCCTGAGTTCAACCCACTGTATAACACATGTACACACACACACACACACACACATACATACACTAATGATTTTATGTTGTAGATCAAATAGGCACTAATGTTATTTCCTAGTCTGTATCATAGCAGAATATTAACATCAATATTTAATAGCCATTTATTCATTGCCACCAAAGCCAGTTTTGTCACACACAGTCTCTACAAGGTTGGTGATGACGAGGTATAAGTGTCCCTTAGGGAGAGATAGCATGCATTTTGTACCCTCTTGTCTGCTGTGTGTCCAGGTATAGCACTTCAGTAGGTGTTACGAAAGACATATTCTTGTCTTTGCAGAGGGATCTGGTTCAGAAGAGAGAATAGAGACACTTAGAATGGCCTGAGAACAATGACAAACTCAACACAGCAAAGCATTGTGTGGTGAAGGGAACATAAACGGCGAAGGAAGACCTGGACAGCGGAGTGTTGAGTCTGAGGAGGGCTTGACAAGGTGGAATTTAGTTCAACTTGAATTTTGTCAATTGCTTTTTCAGCATCAATTGAGATGATCATGTGATTTTTGTCTTTGAGTCTGTTTATGTGATGAATTACATGGATTGTTTTTCGTATGTTGAACCAGCCTTGCATCCTTGGGATGAACCCGACTTGGTCATGGTGTATAATTTTCTTGATGTGGTTTTGAATGCTCATTGCTAGTATTTTGTTTAGCAGCTTTGCACTTAAGTTCATTAATGATATAAGCCTATAGTTTTCTTTTCTTGAGCTGTCTTTATTTGGCTTTGGTATTAATGTAATATTGGCTTCATAGAATGTGTTTGGAAGGGTTCAACTTGAAACAACTATAAATGTGGACTTTTAAAAATTAACCTTTTTATGTGATTAATTTTTACTTTTCTTTCTGCTCTCATTGGTACATTGTAATTATACATCATAGCGAGGTTCAAAGCGATACAAACATACATGTACACAGCACTTGGTGTGTTTCCCCCCTGCAGCCCACCCGTTCCCCTTCTCTCTCACCATGCATGTTAGTGAGATCAGTAGTGAGACTTTTATATACGGACATAGCATTGTTCCAACTGTTTTCTTCCTCAATCCTACTTTTCCCTCTCCTTACCTCTGTCTCCTAACCCCCTTCCCCTATTCTTTTGGTCTCTCTCCTCATGTGTCTGAAGTCCTCTTTGTTTTCTATTTTCTCTCTAGCTTTCACAGATGGGAGAAAACATATTATCTTTGACTTTCGGAGACTGAGTGATCTGACTTAGCATAATATTCTCTAGGTGCTTATTGCTAAATTAATTAAAAAGTTGTAAATAAGAAATATCTTTTTTGTATCCTTAATGGACTTTTTTGGGGGGATACTGAGGATTGAACACAGGGACTTTCTACCATTGAACTACAGCTCATTTCTATTTCATTTTTATTTTGAAACAGGATCTCATTAAGTTGCTGAGGGTCTCCTTAAATTACTGAGGCTGACTTCAAGCCTGCAATCCTCCTGTCTTGGCCTCTCAAGTATTAGGATTATAGGTGTGCATCACCATGCCCACATATTTCCCTTTTTTTGTTGAAGGACTAGGAGATTTTATTCATCTTTTATTTTCTTAGATTCAGATATTTTTGGAGACTATTCTGTTTATATTTATACTAATAAGATCAGCAGTGAAATATTTCCTATCCAAATATTACTTGTGGATTTGGGCTCCTTAAAACTCTTTCATCCATTTTAGTAAAGAAACATAATTCTCTTATCAAATTTTCCAAAGATAAGAACTCCTCTCAACATGAAGCATTCTCAGAAAAGACAAGGAGTTGCATGACTTGGTAAGCAGCAGGATACGGGCAGCTTGGAAAGAACTGTCTCTAATTCTTAGCTGCCTTTATAGAGATGTTGTTTCTGAGACCCGCTGGGTTAACAAATTGATTCATGGCTTTAGAGTGTGTTCTTACAAATGTTCCAGAATAAAGACAATCGGATGCCACACCACCTGGGAAGTCCTGGATTAATGGGTGACATCCAAATTCCCTATCAGTTATCATCAGTTGAAAAGTTATACACATTTTATTCTCAATTATTTTATGTGATCTTGATATGTAGAATTATTATTGTGAATAGTATAAATTAGTTTATATTTTTGAGTAATTACCTAAAATCTCTAAACTTCAGCTCCTGCATCTTCAAAATTCTACATTATAGGGTTGATGAATAACTAAATTAGTAATCATATATGTGGCTCAAGTAGATACTTGACATATCAGTAAATATATGACGATATTGAGGATAATGATACTTCTGACAATGATGATATTAAAGCCAAATTCAGAGCTCTGATGTCCATGTTGATGGCTGATTCATCATATAGTAAATAAACATTTCTTGCTCTAGTTTCAGATATCCAACCGCCCAGATACCTCCAACTAGATACTCCATGGGTGTCTGCTTCAGTAGGCATTCTCATGGCTGTGGTCCAAATATCTAACACACAAAACCTAAAGAAAGATTGATTTGCTCTGGCTTCAGAGATTTAAGTCCATTTTACATTCACTCCAGGAGGAGCTGGGGCTGGAAATGCTTAGGGCATCATGACTGGGGTAGAAAGCCAAAGCATCCAAGAAAGGATCAGAGCTAGACACTTAAGTTGGGCAGGGCAGAACACACACTGTGCCTGTCCACACACTCAGGGACCCTTCTCCAGCAACCAAGTTATTCTTCCAACATGGCTGCCTCCAGTGCATGGGGTCTGGGGACATTTAAATCCAAATCAGAGCAATGTCTAAGACTCAGCTTGACTCCATGCAATGTGTAAACTTCTATCGCTCTTTCTCGACTTTTTCACTAACATCTACACAATCATAAGCTCCTGCTTCCCAATCAGTTCTCCTGACCATATCCTCATCTTGGTGCTTGGCATCTTTAGAATGCACGGATCTCTCTCCCACTCAGAAAAATGTCCTCTTGGTTCTCCTTGGCTCTCACTCCCCATCCCCTCACTCAGATCAATCACTAAACTCAGCCTGCAAATGAAACTGTGACTACTTCCTGGGTTCTTTCTCCTTTGCAAGCACTGTGATAATTATTTTAGGTCCAGATCACATTTAATCTTTCAACAGCTCCTCTATTTACATATGGTGATACAGCAGCTCACAATGCCTCTGAAGACTGCTTCTTCCACTAAGCTACATGGTGGCTTGTAAAATCTCTTGCTGCCCTCCTTTCCTCTCCACTCCTCTTTCCACTGACTTGCTTTAGGCCTTTTCTTCTCCCATCTGTGTTCTTCTACAACAGACTCATTGGGGGTGTCCAGTCTGTAGCTTTGCCTCTGCACAATGTTGCCAGAGCAACTGCTCTAATATGTACCTGATAATATCACTCTGCTCACTGTCTTGCAGAGTCTTCTGCAACTATAGGAGAAATTCCAAAGTCTCTGCATGGCTCGTAAGGGCTCTTAGGATTTACCTGCCCCCTCTCCAACTAACTTTATTTCTTATTACACTTTGCCCATCTGCCTCCGTCCAAAGTCACCCAAAATCGATTCTGCAGCACATATTTACTTGGGGCTCCAGAAATAAGCCATATCTCTTTAGATCTCCAGAGTTTTCCATGTGTTATTTATCATGTAATAAAATGCCCAAATTATCCCCTGCTCAGTTCAGTATCAAGTTGTTTCCTCTGTGAGGGATCCTCAGCCTGAATGCATGTCAGAAAAATCTAATATTAGTTTTAAAGATAGTTAAAAAATTCTTAATGCCAAACGAATGATTCAATAGTCCATGATAGGATTCTGTATTAACATTTATGTTTAACACCCCGGTTATTTCTAAGGGGTTCAGGTATTCCTTCCTTGTGTATTCTATTTATGTCTGTGGTTACCATAACATGTAGCTTTTTTTTTTTTTTTTTTTTTTTTTTTTTTTTTTTTTTTTTTTTTTTTTTTTTTTTTTTTTTTTTTTTTTTTTTTT
>PVLC010015045.1:0-20119 GCA_004027655.1 Graphiurus murinus
TTCTCAACAAGACCCCAAAAGCACAAGCAGCTCAAAGGAAGATCAATACATGGGATTGCATTAAACTGAAGAGCTTCTGTACAGCAAAGGAAACTATCAAGAACCTCAACAGAGAGCCTACAGAGTGGGAGAAAATTTTTGCCAGTTACACTTCAGATAGAGGTCTAATATCTAGGATATACAAAGAACTCAAGAAAATTGCAACTAAGAAAGCAAATAACCCAATCAAAAAATGGGCAAAGGATCTAAATAGACACGTCACAAAAGAAGAAATACAAATGGCCAATAAATGTATGAAGAAATGTTCCACATCATTGGCAATCAGGGAGATGCAAATCAAAACTACCCTGAGATTTCACCTAACTCCAGTCAATATGGCAATCACAAAAAACAGGAACAACAACACCTGCTGCTGAGGGTGTGGAGAATTGGGAACCCTAATACATTGTTGGTGGGTTGCAAACTTGTGCAACCACTGTGGAAAACAGTATGGAGGACCCTCATACGAATGGGAGTGAACCTGCCATATGACCCAGCAACACCACTTCTGGGTATCTACCCAAAAGAATGGAAACCAAACTATAAGACTGATGCATGTGTATCTATGTTTATAGCTGCTCAATTCACAATAGCCAAACTATGGAAACAGCCAAGATGTCCATCCACAGATGAATGGATTTCAAAACTATGGGATATGTACACAATGGAATTTTACTCAGCCATAAAGAAGAACAAAATCATGTTCTTTGCAGGGAAATGGATGCAACTGGAAAACATTATGTTAAGTGAGATTAGCTAGTCACAAAGAGTAAAGAAGCATATGTTCTCCCTAATATGTGAATGCCACGGAGAAGATGGGACATAGGAGGATCTCCAGATGAAAAGGAGAGATTCTCGATAAGCAAAGAAGTTGATTTAATTGTAGTGGATGCACGGGGCAGAGGGACACCCTAACGTACATGATGTACTTACACAATTATATCAAGGTCACTCACTGAACTGAACCAGAGGGGGAGGGAGGGCGAGGGAACTGGGTGGGAATTGCGGAAGGTGTCAAATGAGAATTGTGTGCAAATATGTTATTAACAACTTGTACTTAACAAAGATGTATGCTATATTGCAGGAATTACTACAATAAAAAATAAATTTAATAAAAAAGAAACTTCTGTTGGAATAAAAGTCATCAGGAGAAAATCCAGTGTGTCTGTGTTTAGATGTAAAAAATGGAAATTTATCAGATATGGTATGTGAGGGACCATTTGAGTTTCTAAAAGGCCCCATCATCACTAAACAAAAAAGTAGGTTGACAGAACAAAAATGGTTTGCTTCACCTAATAAAATAGCATTCATTCAACCTGATAAATCCTCATTGCTCCCAGTTGTACCCATTTCAAGGTCATAACACAAGAGTAATTCAGGCTTTGACTGTAATGTAAAGTGTACTGCTAGTAACATGTCATTCCTTGTATTCATGGATGACTTCAGCCAAGATCTAGAACCATTTGATAGAGCCACCTAAACCATAAATATGTGGTTTACAAATATAGAGAGATTCACATAAAATCTGAATTTGAAAGTTTTACAAAAATGAATGAAAAATAAAAATTAGTAACCAATTGATATGCTTTCATATGTGTTGCCAAATCAATTTTGCTTTTCAGTCTAAAGAATAATTGAGAAATGTTGCTAATGTAAGACTTTTTTTTCACTTTTGCAGGATAGATTTACCTGGTTCTAGATATGATACCACACTTTGAAACAAAAATGGAGTTTGGGAGCAAAATGGTAAGAAGATAGTTACTAAATAGATCAGTCAAAGTGTGTATAAGCATAATGTACATCCCAATAAAAGAAATTTATAATTCTCTTACTCTTCACTAGGTATATTTTTAATCATTCTAAAGTATTTCTACTTTGAGTCTTGCCTTTGTAAATTTAACCTCTAAGAATGAAAATATTCATGGACTGAATACCTGTGTCCAAATATCTTCTCTTGGGAACAATCACCAGCAGTAGTTTCAGATTATATTAATTCAACTTCTACATGGTAATAAATAGATATATAATGATATTCTTGCATTCTTATCTTTCTCCATGTATATATTAGAATTTTGGCGTATCATCAGTGGACAGTAACTTGCCAATCCTCAAATAATATTATCACTTTCTCTTGGGAATTGATACATTAAAGTTTAATAATTTTGCTATGGATATGACTTATATATTCATAATAATGTGCTACATTTCCAAGATTTGGTAGGTGAGGAGTATTGAAATAGTCACCTGAAAGGCTCAAAATATCAAACCATACTTTTGATCACAGTTAGCATTTTTTTTGTGTGTGTGGTCCTGGGGATTGAACTCAGGGGCATTCTACCTCCGAGCTATACCCCCAGCCCTAGTTTTTTTTTTATTCTTTATTTTGAAACCGAGTCTCACTAAGTTGCGGAAGGCCTCACTAGGTAGCTGAGGCTGGCCGCGAACCCGGATCCTCCGGTCTCAGCCTCCCGAATGCTGGGATTACAAGCATGTGCCACCACGCCTGGCCACAGTTAGCATTTTAAAAAGGCATATAAGTATGTCCTCCTAAGAACAGAGAAAGGATTCTATAATGTGTATAATCATAGGAGAAAAAAATATATATCCTGGCCATACATACACAGTTGAGGATGGTTAAAAAATTATTATGAAATAATCATTGATTTATGTCTCTCAATCTCAACACATATTATGAAGAAATGATTAATACTAGGATTACCAAGTGACATAAACATAGGAACCTGTTGTACAACAGTTTTGTTTGTCCTTAGCAATTTATAGATATTAATGAAATCATACTAACAATGACAGCACAAATATTTCCAACTTACATGCTCGAGTTGTTCATGGAGAGCCTCAAAATCCTATGACCTGAAAGAGCAATACTTTACAGGAGCTTTAAGGAAAGTCCCACATGTGCTACCACACAGTGCCCACCACTGGTTCCATGCCAGACAGCCACTGCTGAAACCCTGTCCAGCCAAGACAGTGAAGCCCATAAGCTCCCAAAGCTTTCAGTGATCTAATAAATTTTGATAAATTTTGTAATTTTCTGTATTATAAAACAGAAATATATTTGTCTATTTTAAATGCATTTGACTTTTTATTTTAACCAAGTAATCTTAATAAAATTAATTAAAAGGAGAGCACAAGATGGCATCTGAGTGAAACACCTTTCCTCAAGTGCTATGAGCTCGAATCAAATCTACCATAAAAGCAGCTTCCTGAAGGAAGAAAGAAGCAACAAAAAAAAAGGGAACAAAGCAATGAACACTGAATTGCAGCTGAAAAAAAATGCAGAAAGGGGATCAGGGAGAGCAAAGGATCCTGTGCACTCAGCAGAGGCACACACCATGAAGCAGTGGTGGCCATTGAGCCGGCCACACTGCAGCGGCTACAAGCACCAAGACACGTAATGAACTCCAGCATACCCAGCAACGAGATGTGGTGTAAGTGAATCCAGAACTCCACACCCTTTGCGGGCATCATATCCTCACAGAATTGACAGTGACCCCGGAATGCCTGGGACAACCAGCTTAAGCTGAGGTGGGGCCACTCCAGGCCAACTCTCCTTCCAGAGCCAGAGCGACAATCAACTATACTGCAGAGTTTAAATCAAGACTGGGGCAAAAGCAGCCTCTTGATGGAAGGAAGGAAGAGCAAAGCAGCAAAAGAGTGAACAAAGCAGTGAGAACAGCTGAACAGAGCCCAGAGAGCAGTCCAGGGAGAACAGAGGAGACTGTGTGCAACCATGGCATGTGCTGCGGAGTGGCAGCTGCCATTGAGCTAGCTGCCGGGCACAGAACAGGAAGGAACTGTAAGTTTTTGGAGACCTCAGGGAAGGAGCCCTGTGCAAAGGACAGGCTTGGACACCCACCCCTCTAGCAACTGGCTAGGAGCAGAAGTGTGGGAGGGACCTGGAGCACACAAGGCATAGAGACCTTACAGGCTCCCTGAAGAAATGCCTGGCATTTAGATTGCATGCCCACCACCAACAAAGGCAGAGAGAGAGAGAGATGCAGACAGGGCCTGTGAAAAGCGCTGAGCCCCTGGCTTACAATGGGTCCCCCTGCCTACATAGACAAAAGCGGCACAGGAATAGGTCCTGTGGAGAGCTCAGAGTTACAAGTTGGCATCGGGAGGAGCACCAGTGGAACTCCCTGCCTGCACTGTCGGAAAGAGCAAGTATGATTGCCTGAAACATGCTTGAGTATCTAGTATAGACATTTACAAGCTGAAAATATACATGCAGATCCAAAGGACTGCAGAGGCCAACTCGGCTCTGTACCTACATTCTTGCAGGGGTTTTGTTTTTGTTATTGCTGTTTTTGTTTTGATTTTTTTTTCTTGTGGGTGTTTTTCTGTTTTATTTTATTTTGTTCTTACGCTGTTTGTTTTATATTGCTTTGTTGTGTTTGTATTGGATGATTGGTTGCTTTGTTATTTTTTGCTCAGTTTGTTGACTCTCTTCCTCACCCCTTTTACAAGTTTCCTCTCCCTCTCCTACCTATATTCCCCTCCTCAACACTTTTCTTTCTTTTTCATTTATTCCCTGTCTCATATCAAGACCATTTCCTACCACTACACCTAAAGACTACACTGACTACCAGAATACTCTGACATATCCACTATCACTAATATCTACCATATATCATATCAGCACACTCAAACTCTTATTCCACTGGACCATACCTTCTACTTTACTGAATTCTTACATTCATCACTTTAACTTCTCACCCAATCTTCACCAGTGAACACAACCTGTCCTTGTATATACCAAGGGACACCTCTAAATCCCTACTACAGAGATTGGACCAGAGAGGTGTACCACCAGAAGGGACTGCCAAACCCTAAGGATAAACTCACATCTGCTGATAGAAGGAATAGCTCAATACATCTCATATCAAGGCCTGAAAACAAAGAGGCCACAAGCTGTACTAGTCACACCTCTGAGATGAATCCCCATAACAGAAGCAACAAATAGACCCTACATGTCAACACCTGAAACCCACCAATGGCACCAGTAGAGATGGCAGTAGAAGTCCTAGAGTAATTGCAACTCAGTACAGGACACTACTCACAGAGAGAAAATAAAAATCAGAAATATATAAACTGGGAGAAAGCTTGCAAGAGCAGCAAAGATAAAAATTTAAGAACAGGGAAACCATTGGAAGGAGAAATAGCAAAGAAACAATGAGCCACAACAATCCCAAAATAACAGAGCTCACCAACCCAGAATGGCAGAGACTACTAGAAGAACAATTCAGATATTTAATACTAGAAACAATAACAAGATTTCTGGAAAGAATTCAGGGAGAGTTGGAAAAAAGTAAAGGAACAAATAAACAAAGAATCTGACACCCTGAACAGGAACCAAAGAGAAGCATTGAAGGAAGTGAAAGATGCAATACCTGAAATGAAGGCATCAATACAAACTATAAATAGTAGATTAGATGACATGGAAAATAGAATATAACTTTTAGAAGATGACCATTCCAAAAATGAATCCATAGTACATAATCTAGAAAAAAAAAATTGACAGCATGAATTGGACATCGATGAGATCTGGGCCAACTTCAAAAGAGCTAACCTAAGAATAATAGGCATAGAAGAAGGATTAGAAGCTGAAACTACCGGAGTAAACCATCTTTTCAAAGAAATAATATGAGAATTTTCCAAATATAGAGAGAAGTTGACACACAGGTACAGGAAACATATAGAACCCCTTCTAGACAAGACCAAAGAAGAGGCTCACTATGCCATATAATAATCAAATTGACTAATGTAGAGGCCAAGGAGAAATTCCTAAAGGCAACAAAAGTAAAAGGCCAAGTGACATTTAGAGGCAAACCAATTAGAATCACTCCAGACCTCCTAAACCAAGTCATGAAAGTCAGGAGGAGCTGGCGTACCATACTACAAACTCTGAAAGAAAATAACTTACAGCCAAAATTCTTCTACTCAGCAAAACTCTCTCTCTCAAAACTGAAACAAAAACCTTCCATGACAAACATAAACTGAAAACATTTATGTGTTCTAAACCAGCACTGGAGAAAATACTCAAATAGATTAACTACAAAGAACTAACAAGTAAACATCAGAACCAGATAAACAACAATTCTTAGGAAGCAAATAACTAAGCAAAGAAGAAAAAACACTACTGAAAACAGAAGTCAAAACTCAAAATGTTAGGTATTAAATATAATTTCTCAATAATCACACTGAATATAAATGGCCTCAACTCCCCAACATAAAGACATAAGGGGCCAAAATGGATTAAAACCCAGAATCCATCTAAATGCTGCCTACAAGAAACACATCTTACAAACAAAGATTCTCACAAACTAAAATGAAGGGCTGGGGTAAGGTAATACATGCCAAGCATGTAGACAAGCAGGAATAGCAATTATGATATCAGATAAACTAGACTTCAAGGCTTACCTTATCAGAAGAGACAAAGAAGGTCATTATTTACTAGTAAAAGGAACAATCCAGCAAGATGAAATAACAATTGTCAACATTTATTCCCCAAACATAGGTGCAGCCACTTTCATAAAGCAAACTCTTCATGATAAAAAATCACACACAGATCCAAATATAATGATACTAGGCAACTTCAATATTCCTCTCACTTCACTATACCAAACTTCTAAACAAAAGGTCAGTAGAGATACCTCAGTCCTAACAAATACTATAAAACAAATGGACCTATTAGACACATACAGAATATTTCATCCTACTACAGGTGAATTCACATTTTTCTCAGCAGCCCATGGAACCTTCTCCAAAATAGACCACATTCTGGTCCACAAAGCGAGCACTGACAAACTCAAAAAATGTAACATAATTCCCTGCATCTTTTCAGACCACAATGGAATGAAACTAGAAATCAACTCTAAGAAGACCCAGAGTAAACATGTAAAAACATGGAGACTTAACACCACACTGTTGAATGAGGAATGGGTCATAGAAGAAGTAAGGAGAGAAATTTAAAAATTCCTAGAAAATAACAAAAACAGAGACACAGCATATCAAAATCTCTGGGGCACCTTGAAGGCAGTACTAAGAGGAAAATTTATAGCACTGAGTGCCCACATAAGAAGAACAGAAAATCACCAAATGAATAATCTAATGACACAGCTCAAAGCTCATAGAAAACAAAAACAGTCTAACCCCAAAGCCAGTAGAAGACAGGACATTATGAAAATCAGAGTGGAAATTAATGAAGTAGAGAATAAAAAAATACAGAAAATCAACAGAACAAAAAGCTGATTTCTTGAAAAAATAAACAAGATAGATAAACCATTAGTCAACCTCACCAAAAAAAAAAAAAGAGAATCAACTCAAATTAACAAAACAAGAGATGAAAAAGGAAATATTACCACTGACAGGTGGAAATACAGAGGATCATCAGAAATTACGTTGAAAAACTATATTCCAACAAAATGGAATATCTAGAAGAAACTGAAAACTTTCTGGACACATATGACCTTCCTAAATTGAATCAAGAAGATATAGAAAACTTAAACTGACCAATAGCAATCAAAGAGATAGAAATAGCAATAAAGAGTTTATCATCAAACAAAAGCCCAGGGCCAGATGGTTTTCCATGTAAATTTTATAAAACATTTATAGAAAAGCTAATAACAATACTCCTCAAAATATTCCATGAAACAGAAAGATATAGGATGCTCCCAAATACATTCTATGAGGCCAACATCACATTAATAACAAAGCCAAATAAAGATAGCTCAAGAAAAGAATACTATAGTCCTATATCATTGATGAATTTAGATGCAAAATTGCTAAACAAGATACTAGCAATGTGCATTGAAAACCACATCAAGAAAATTATACACCATGACCAAGTCAGGTTCATCCCAGAGATGCAAGGCTGGTTGAACATATGAAAAACAAAAGCATTTGACAAGATCCAACACCCATTCATACTAAAAGCACTGCAGAGAATCGGAATTGAAGGAGTATACCTCAACACAATAAAGGTAGTATACAATAGGTCCACAGTCAACATCATATTAAATGGAGAAAAACTGCAAGAGTTCCCACTAAAAACAGGAACAAGACAAGGATGTCCATTATCATCTCTTCTGTTCAATATAGTACTTGAGAGACTCTAGCCAGAACGATAAGGCAAGAGAAGGAAATCAAAGGGGTAAAAATAGGGAAAGAAGAACTAAAACTATCCCTTTTTGTAGATGACATGATACTATACTCAGAAGACCCAACAAAGTCAACCAAAAAACTTATAGAACTGATCAACAAATTCAGCAAAGTGTCTGGATACAAAATCAATGTTAAAAAATCAGAAACATTCCTATATGCCAGCCATAAATCTACCGAAAAAGAAATCCAGAAAGCAATTCAACTCACAATATCACCCCAAAAAATAAAATACTTAGGGATAAACCTAACCAAGGAGGTAAAAGACCTCTATAAGGAAAACTAAAAAGTTGAAAAAAGAAATTGATGAAGACCTTAGAAGATGGAAAGATCTTCCATGCTCTTGGATAGGCAGAATAAATATCATCAAAGTGGCCACCCTCTCAAAAATGATCTACAGATTCAATGCAATACCCATGAAATTACCAAGGTCACTCTTAATAGACATAGAAAAATCATTTCTTAAATTTATTTGGAACAACAAAAAGCCCAGGATAGCCGAAGTAGTTCTTAGCAACAATAACCATGCAGGAGTTATCACAATGCCTGACTTCAAACTCTACTACAAAGCCACAGTAATAAAAACAGCATGGTAATGACACAAAAACAGACACATAGACCAATGGAGCAGAATAGAAGACTCAGAAACAGACCCACGCACTTACAGCCAACTGATTTTTGACAAAGGAGCCAAAACTATACACTAGAAAAAAGATAGCCTCTTCAACAAATGGTGTTGGCAAAACTGGTTAACCATATACAGGGGAATGGAAATAAACCGCACTTTCTCACCCTGCACAAGAGTCAACTCAAGGTGGATCAAAGACTTGGAAGTCAGGCCAGAGACCTTAATTTTTTATGAAGTTCACCTTATTACTTTTTAACTTAATGATTAAATGTCTTTTTGTTCTATTTTTTAAATCTTGTTTTAAGACCTGGAAGTCAGGCCAGAGACCTTGCAGCTACATGAAGAGGGCATAGGCCCAACACTTCAACACATCAGAACAGGTAAAACTTTTTCAACAAGACCCCCTCAAAGGAAGATCAATACATGGTATGGCATTAAACTGAAGAGCTTCTGTGCAGCACAGGAAACTATCAAGAACCTCAACAGAAAGCCTACAGAGTGGGAGAAAATTTTTGCCAGCTACTCTTCTGATGGAGGACTAATATCTAGAATATACAGAGAACTCAAGAAACTCACAGCTAAGAAAACAAATAGCCCAATCAAAAAAAAAATGGGCAAAGGATCTAAATAGACACCTCACAAAAGAAGAAATACAAAAGACCAATAAATGTATGAGGAAAGATTCTACATCATTAGCAATCAGAGAGATGTGAATCAAAACTACCTTGAGATTTCACCTAACTCCAATCAGAATGACATTCATAAAAAACATGAACAACAGCAAATGCTGGTAAGGGCGTGGAGAAATGGGAACCCTAATACATTGTTGGTGGGATTGCAAATTAGAGCAACCACTTTGAAAAACAGTATGAAGGATCCTCAGACAAATGGGAATGAACCTACCACATGATCCAGCAATATCACTTCTGGGTATCTAGCCAAAAGATTGGAAACCAAACTATCAGACCAATGCATGTGTAACTATGTTTATAGCTGTACAATTCACAATTGCCAAACAATGGAAACAGCCAAGATATCCATCGACAGATGAATGGATTATAAAACTACGGGATATATATGTAATGGAATTTTACTCGGCCATAAAGAACATAATCATGTTATTTGCAGGGAAATGGATGCAACTGGAAAGCATTATGTTAAGTGAGATTAGTCAGTCACAAAAAGTAAAAAAGTATATGTTCTCCCTAATATGCAGATGCTAGGGAGAAAATGGGGCATAAGAGAGACTCCAAATGAAAAAGTAGAAACCCAAAAAGAAGTTGATTTAACTGAAGGTGATATATGGGGGGGCACCGTAATGCAGATGATGTACTTTCACAAATATATCAAAGTCAATCACTAAATTGAATTTGAGAAAGAGGGAGGGCGAGGGAGTGGGGTGGGAATTTGGGAAGGGGTTAAATGAAAAATGTGTGCATGTGGTAGCCAGGCATGGTGGCGAACGCTTGTAATCCCAGCATCCGGGAGGCTGAGACCGGAGGATCCAGGTTCACGGCCAGCCTCAGCTACCTAGTGAGGCACTCCGCAACTTAGTGAGACTCAGTTTCAAAATAAAGAATAAAATATAGGAGGGCTGGGGGGTGTAGCTTGGAGGTAGAATGCCCCTGAGTTCAATGTCCAGACCCGCAAAAAAAAAAAAATGTGTGCATGTACACCTTTATCAGTTTGTACCTAACAAAGATGTATGATTACAATGCACCAATTAATAAAAAAAATTTAATTAACAGAACAAATTTTATTATTTATTTTAAAAGGAAAAATACTATAAACATTTAATGTCTTCACTCCTATCTGAGGGTTTACAGAGAAATAATATCATGGCATAATTTCAATAAAGTCAACATTCTATAGAGGTAATAAAGATAAAATCACTAACCTAAAATACTTCATGAGATTCAAGATAAAGATGGGAGGTGGCCTTGGTTAGTGTGTACATTTCATCACAAGTACATTTTATTTCAATAATCAAAAAAGATTATGTATGATGCTTCTGTGAAAAGTGACTTGTAAAAATCAACATATAAGCCAAAGAAAGTGTTATATCTAGAAAAATAAAAAATTGTAAAATAAAAGTATCTTTTTAAAGAATAAATCAAGCTGGGCTTGGTGGCACACACCCATAATTACTATACTCGGGAGGCTGAGACAGGGGAATTATAGGTTCAAGGCCAGCCTCAGTAACTTAGGCCCTCTGAAACTTAGTGAAACGCTGTTCCAAAATAAAAAGGTCTGGGAGTGCATCTCAGATGTAGATTGCCCTGGAAATCCATAGTACCACAAAACACAACACACACACACACACACACACACACACACACACACACACACACACACACACACAGAATAGAAAAAGTATAAATCAATGTTGATAAAATATATTTATCATATTAATTTAAGAAATGTGTAATAGTTATTAGGCAAGTCACATAGAAATAAATTCTTACTGTAAATAGAGGGATTGAAGAAATATTTGGCCAACAAGCTTTGGCTAAAAAGAAGGAAAAAATTTGTAAATTTCTAGCCTCGTAGAGATATTCATCCAGATCCTACATGACCTGCAATATTCAAGGCAAAGACTGTTATATTTCCCAGGTGAAATACATCCTCTGTAAATGTATCACAGGTCACCAATTAAATAATGGAGCTTTTGTATATTGCTGGCAAGAAAAAAAAAAGTGACTAAAAGAAAAACTCAGACATGGTAAGTAAATAGGGTATAGGAAAAACAGCAAAGTATATGAAAGCCATTTCTACCTTTATCTACTTGTCTATATATTTCTTAGGCAGTAAAGTTGTTACATCATTGATCCTTGGAATCATAGGAGGACTCCCATATCTTGGTGCAGTGGGAAATATTTCACAAATAAGAATTACCTGGACAACCAGGTGTGGTGGCACACACTTGTAATCCCAGCATTCGGGAGGCTGAGACCGGAGGATCCAGGTTCATGGCCAGCCTCACCTACCTAGTGAGGCACTCCGCAACTTAGAGAGACTCGGTTTCAAAATAAAGAATGAAAAATAGGGCTGAGGGTATAGCTCAGAGGTAGAATGACCCTGAGTTCAATCCCCAGGACTGCAAAAAAAAAAAAATTACCTGGACATTTGTGTCATCAGAAGAAAACAGTCCTCTTTGAGAATGGTTGCAGATCAAAAAAGAAGACTCACAGCCCTGCATAATAAAAAGAGATCAAATGTAAAATCTCTTTGACCAGCAGAACAGCAGAGAAGTGAAGCAGGAAATCCACTGTTTCCTCAGAAATGAAGAAAAAGGACAGCAGAGACAGGACCTCAGGCATTAGATCAAAATAAAACTGAAGGACAGTATATTCTATAATCTCCAAGGTAGCAAAGAGCACACCAGATACTACATTTTCATAAGCCCTTTTACCTGCATCTACAGTGAACTCTTTTCATAATCATGGGTCAAGGAAAAGAGAAAAGGTGAGGAATTATAAATTCATGGGATATATTCTGTTTCCCAAAAATGAAGTAATACTTATCAGTGCTAGGAGAATAGAAAAAGAACAGGAATAGACATTGAGATCTGTCTGTAGTCTGCCTGCCAAGAATTATTAATTTTGGATTTTTAACTGTTTATAAAAGAGGAAATCAATTTTAAAATTTCCAAGTGTTAAATTAACAAAATTAGAAATTATCTGGAAATAATATTTGGTGAAATACATAATATTCTTTGCATTATACATTAGAAAATTCATCTAAAAAATAGGAAATTAGATTTTAAAAACATTGAACATCAGTTAAATGACTCACTGGAGGTACCTAGTGTACTTCCCTCCACAAAAACTGGCTGAATCAAAGAAAATCAATAGCAGAGTGCTGGAGTGCCGTGGAGATGTAGCAGAGACATAGTGGAGCCAAGATTCAGGACAAACCAATAAAGAAGAAACCTAAGCACACAACATTCACTGTCTTCTCTTGAGAAAACTGAGAGAGAATTTGAATGGTAGAAAAAGGATAAGCAGGAAGACTCCAGCAATCCCCATTACAACCAGAGACACCTAAAGTATTTATGGGAGGAAAAGCCCACCAGCCTTCAGGCTCTGACCCAGTGAACTGCTGGGGAATCCATGCCCCTACACTTCCCTGGAGAAAAAAAAAACATTTCATGTAGTTTCCCTATTCACCTTGGCTTCTGCTGTACAGGATCAGGATCACCTTGAAACCCTACCCATCTGGGAGTTGTCAAAAAGGAAGAATCATGGCCCAGCAAGACAAAAAGATATCAAATATAAAATCTCTTTGACTAGCAGAACAGCAGACCCCCAGTTAAGAAGGAAGGAAGAAAACACACCCATCTCTGATTTTTATTTTCAAGATAAATTTGTATAATATTGGCATTATTTCTCCCTTTAACATTTGGAAGAATTCACTACTAAAGTCATCTGTACACAAGCAAGATACCCTTCCTTCCTGCCCCTCCTCCTTTTTTTCTTTTCTTTTCTGCAGAACTGGGAATTGAACTCAGGGGCATTCTACGTCTGAGCTATACCTCCAGCCCTATTCTTTATTCTTTATTTTGAAACAGGGTCTCATTAAGTTGAGGAGTGCCTCACAAGGTAGCTGAGGCTGGCCACGAACCGGGATCCTCCGGTCTCAGCCTCCCAAATGCTGGGATTACAAGCCTGTGCCGCCACGCCAGGCTCCTCCCTCCCTCCTTGTCTGTCGTTATCCTTACTTCTTCACGACCTTCCTCTCTCTCTTTTGTGGAAATATTTAAAACAGGTTCAGTTACATTAACAGCTATTAGATTATTCAGCTGTCATGATAAGTTTTGGCAGTAGAACTAGTTCAATGCCTGTTACTCTTTAATATCCAGACTGAGAGCTGTCTAACTTCTTTTCTAAATTAATGAACTAACATTAATGAATTTTTTTTGCAAATGTAATAAATATGAAAGGATTTTTAAATCTGGGACTGATTTAGTTACTAGTAATTTTTGTATTTAGGTTCATATGTCTTTTCTGATTTTTCAAAAAAAGAGCATACATAACTTTCATTTTATAGTGAGAAAAACAATGGGATTTATTTCTTTAAAATTTTTATGACAGAGAAATGTTTGTTACTTTTATTCAATTACTTCAGTTAGAGTACTCTTGTAATAAAAAATAACAGAATCAACAAAAATGAGGTTTAATTTTAATAGAAGTTGAAAAATACTTTCTAACATTGCAACAGTATGACAATCAATCCAAGTGCCTTGGAAATAGAAATTATTTGAGCCCTAAAGAGCAGCATAGTATAACTGTCAACAATTCCTATGATATCTATTACTTTAATAATGTGAATCATTAGCTTGATCTCTCAATTCCTGTGTATAGATGCCACATTTAATGGAGAATATATTTTTCGTATTTCATTTGTCCATTCATGTTTAGAGGCAGAATTTAATGCATAGATCAGTAAAAAACTCTCTCTAGGATAATAAAGAGGATAAGAAAACAAAATCAATTTTCTCTATTAGAGCAGAAATAGAGATATTTTCTTATTTTATTCTGAAGCATGTCTTGTACCTAACAGAAGCAGAGGTCTATGCCTGTATAATACACATATATATTTCTGAAATTCTCATTCAGCAGGTCTAAATTCTCATTCAGCAGGTCTAGGGAAAGGTCCTGAAATCCATGGTTCTCAGAACCTCCATGAATCATGCTTATATCTTATAAAATCTGATGACTACCTTTATTTCACTGATTTCTTTTGCTTTCAAATTCCTACAAAGGTCAGAGAGAAACCAAATCTGCATATATATTATTGTTAGGATAGTATTTCTCCACTTCTGCACCATTTATATTTTGGGGTGTATAGTCCTTTGTTGTAGAGAATTTTTGTGCATGATAGGTTGTTTAGCAGCATTTCTGGCCTCTCCCAACTAAATTCCAGTAGCACACTCCCCTCTAACTGTGACAACCAAATGCTGACAGCTGAGAACACTGCATTAGAACAATTGCTCTTTCTGTAAAAAAAAAATCAGCTCTACAATCAGTGTCAATGGCTAATTCACCAGGTAAAAAAGAAAATTATAAAACTCAGCAGTTGAACAATGAATGCTCCAGAACTGCATTCATTTAACTCAGCATATGCATTCCGCCTTCCATATACTCATCAATAGAAGCAGCCTTCATCATTCTCCCATGTTCAAAGTCCAGATTCCTACATCCAAATCCTTTTTTTAAATTAACTTCCTTTACTCTCCGACTTCACTTCTTTAATTTTTTACACCTGTACAGGTTTTGTAAAATTTAATTTGGCCTATGAGACTCATCCATTATACATAGCTCTTTACTTCTGACATAAGGATCCCTTCTTTGACCAATGTTTGAATTCATTTTCTTGATTATATACCCTTCTGTTCCTCAAGTTAAACATAATACCTTATTCAGACCCTGCATTCCCCATAGATCTCCCATAAGTCTGCGTAACTAGAGACTTTGACGATTCATCCTGGCCACATGCATGTTTCACAGTCACTTGGTGTCGGGGGCCTAGCCCGGCCGGAAAGACCCTGCCTCTAGATTGCGCCTGGCAGAGTGCCAGAAGTGGCTGCAGGTGGTATCATTCTAGGGCTACGCCACACCAGAGCGCATGCACCAGCACGCCCAGCTCGTGGCCGGCCCAGGTGAGAGCTGTATGAGATGCCTCGTGGCTTAGGCCCTGTGTGGCTTTAAGAGCCTCCACCTCTCACATGTAAGAGAGAGGCTGGCTGGGTTGTTGCTGGAGTGGGTTGCTGGAGAAGTTCTGGGAGGAAAGGTTGTTGGTTGCTAGTGGAAGGTGGATTGCTGGAGAGAGGGATTATTGGGAGTCTGTTGGAAAGGCACTATTTGGAGAGACGGCTTCTGTGCTGTGTTTGTTACTGCTTGTGTAGTGCCCTCGATCCAAGAGAGAGAGGTATAATAAAGAGAGGTTTGAATCAGCAACATTCAGGCAGCATCTTTATTGGGGCCTCACGGTTGAGGGTTCAGCCTGGGGTTCCCGATAAGTGGTGGCCCGTATGGTGTACCTCAAAACCCGAGAATTCCGATGGCAGATATTGGAAATAGTATAGTACCGGTACTTGTGATTTAGATTTTATTAAAGTTTTTAAGTCAAGGAAACGGCTATATAGTGTCAGAGTTGAAGGTCGAGTTGGGCAACAAAGGTTGTGAGTTAAGGGTCACAAGGGAAGTGACGGAAGGCAGGCCTGTTTGAGGGTTGCAGGTAGGCGACCAGGTTTGAGGGTGCGCGGTGGAGTGGCCAGATATGAAAGTATGCTGTGAAGCGACAACGAGATATGAAAATTCGCGGTGAAGCGACTCAATTTTTTTTTTTTTTTTTTTTTTTTTTTTGCGGTACTAGGGATTGAACTCAGGGGCATTCTACCTCCGAGCTTCACCCCTAGCCCTATTTTTTATTCTTTATTTCGAAACCGGGTCTCAGTAAGTTGCGGAGTGCCTCACTAGGTAGCTGAGGCTGGCCGCGAACCCGGATTCTCCGGTCTCAGCCTCCCGAATGCTGGGATTAAAAGCGTGCGCCACCACGCCCGGCACGACTCAATTTTAAAGTAGTTTAGTTTAAAATTTAGAAGCAGCTATGGGATCAGAGGTTTCCAAACATGACATGGAGCAGACCCTGAAGGAGCTGCTCCAAACGGGGGGATCTGCAGTAAAAACAGATACCCTGCGGCGATTGGTCACGTAGGTAGCTCCTTGGTTTACAGAGGAGGGGCTGCTAACTGTATATCAATGGGAATGTCTAGGAGAGAACTTGAGGAAAGTAGAACAGGAGAGCTCATTGCCCCTCGGGACTTTGCCCATTTGGGCTTTGGTTCGAACTTGTTTAACCAGTCCCAAGGAAAAATGTCAAGCAGCTGTGAGAAAGGGGGCTGAGGAGCTGGAAAGCATTAAGGAAGAGTTGTCTTGCACGGCCTCAGGAGGGGAAGCTAGCTCAGGTGAGGAGACTGAAGAACTATATGGAAAAGAGTTGGAGTATAGAATGACGACTGTAGGTGCAAGCAAGCAAAGGAAAGAGGACTTGCTGGAAGAATGGGGGAAGTTAAGGATAGATGAGGTGCGACCATCAGTGCCACCTGACCTGCCTCCACCATATAATCCGCAGATAAGAACGGAGCCACAAGTTAGCCAAAGTATTTTCCCCATGTTTCAGGATTGGGAAAGGCAAAGGTTTCATGAACCATTAGACTTCAAGTGCGTGAAGCAGATAAAAGAGGCAGTAATGCAATATGGGCCTCAAGCTGCCTTCACTATGGCAATGATTGAATCTCTTGCGTTAAAAGCCATGGTTCCAGATGATTGGTCTAATTTGGCCCACGCTGTGTTATCTGCTGGGCAGTATCTCCTGTGGAAATCTGCTTGGCAGGAGCTGTGTTTAGATGCAGCTCGCCGCAATGCGGCATCGGGACACCCAGCATGGAACTTGGATATGCTAATGGACACAGGGAATTTTGTAGGCTATGGCAACCATAAAGGCTACCCCCCTAAAGTCTATAATCAAATTAATGGTGCAGCAGTCAAGGCCTGGAGATCGTTACAAGGATCAGGAGACCTGCAGGGGCAATTATCCAAGGTTATACAGGGGCATAACGAGCCCTACGCTGATTTCGTAGATCATATGATCCAGACCGCCAGTAGAGTATTCGGAAGTCTGGACGAGGCTATGCCCCTAGTTAAACAACTAGCCTATGAGCAGGCAAATAAGCCCTGCAGGAAAGCTATTCGACCTTGGAAAAATAAAGACCTGCAGACTTGGATCAAAATTTGTCCAGATATTAATGAGACCATAATTCAGGGGCAGGTCCTGGCGGCTGCCATAACGCAAGGCCTTAGAGAAAATCAGAGAGGCAGTTATACAAAGGAAAAGAGAGCCTGCTTTCAGTGCGGCTGGCTTGGACATTTTAAAAGGGACTGTCCTCTGCTCCAAAGAATGGAGTGGTCTTTTAATTTCAGCAGGCCTCGACTGTGTCCTCACTGTCGAAAGGGCAACCATTGGGCCAATGAATGTCTATCAACAACTAGACTCTCGCAGGCCCCGAGGTAAAAAAAATGGGTGGAGGGGCCCCTTACCTCAGGGCCCTCAAATATATGGGGTAATGGGCCAATCCACTCTAGAGACCCTGGTTATTCAACAGGTGCCACGACAGTGGTATCCGCCCAGCCAGCGCGGCGAGCAATCACAGGAAGTGCAGGATTGGACATCTGTGCCACCACGAGACTGGTATTTACCCCATAAATGGGAGTCCAGGTTGTGGAATCAGATTTTAAAGGACCATTAACTATGTAGTTCAAGCTACAAAGAGCTTGGAATGTGCTGGAGTTATTCAGGTAAAATCAACTATTGCTTCAATCTTCACCTCTTTACAACAGCTTATTCGACAACGTATAGATCCATTCTTTATTGGCCATATCAGAGCCCATTCATCCTTACCAGGGCCGTTAGTGCAGGGTAACAGCAAGGCTGATTCCCTTTCATGGGAAAAATTCATCTTTCATTTTGTTAATGACCTGCAGGCAGCCGAAGCTTTTCATAAGCAATTTCATGTCAGCGCTAACACCCTTAGGTTAAGATTTAAATTAACCAGGGCACAGGCCCAGGAAATAGTACTTAAATGTCAAAACTGTGTGACACTGTTACCTCAGCCTACCCTTGGGGTCAATCCCAGGGGCATAATGCCTAATTCTATCTGGCAGACTGATGTGACACATGTCCCAGAATTTGGAACACTGAAATATCTGCACGTATCCATAGACACCTGTTCTGGAATAATTTTTGCGTCAGCCCATACTGGTGAAAAGTCCAGAGATGCTATCTCTCATTGCCTACAGGCTTTTGCCGCAGGGGGGCTGCCCAGACATATCAAGACAGACAATGGGCCAGCTTACACCTCTCGGCCTTTTGTCTCCTTCCTGTGGCAGATGAATGTTACACTAACCCATGGCATTCCCTATAACCCCCAGGGACAAGGTATAGTGGAAAGGGCACATCTCACCATCAAAAATGCATTGTATAAACAGAAAGGGGGAATTGGGGTGTGGTTTAAATTCCCCAAAGACAAACTCAATGTTATTCTCTTTGTCCTGAATTTTCTGACCTTGGATTCTTCAGGCCGGTCGGCAGCTGAGCGCCATGCCGGCTGTATGGACCGACCTCAGGCCAAGGTCCTATGGAAAGACATCCTAACGGGAGCCTGGAATGGCCTTTACCCTGTGTTGGTTTGGAGGAGAGGTTCTGTTTGTATATTCCTGCAGGGCAAGGATGTGCCGATTTGGGTTCCTGAACACCTAGTGAGACCTGCAGCGAAGCCCTTGAGGAGTCAAGATGAGACTAGCACCGCTGGTACATTTGATGACTGTGGGCCTGATGACAGTGTGGCATCCAGGAGGAGTGCTGAAGATACGATGCAGCCTTCCTCGGAGCCCAGACACAGCTTGGATTAATGCAAGACTTCTGCTTTTCCACTACCATCTATAAGACTTTCCATTGGACTTAACAGAATTCTCTACAGTTAACCCCTTTGAGCAATTGGACTTAACAGAATTCTCCACAGTTAACCCCTTTGTAACCTGGTTATTATGTAACCATCTGAGCGCTTGTGTGGACATTTCAGCGCTGTCTCAAGCGATTGGACTTATCTGAACTCTCCAGTTAACCCCTTTGTCGGTTGATTGCCATTATAACCATTTGGGTGCCTGTATGGATTTTCCAGCTCTGTTAATATCTCTTGGTAGCCACTGTCAGGCTGGTGCGGTGCATGTGTCTTCTGTGGGCCAGCCAGAGTTAGCAGCAGCAAGCGATTGTACCAGCATTCGCAGCCATTGAGGCTGACATCTCCCCTGGAGTGTGGCTTATTAGATCGGTAGCCAGGGACGGGTGTGATCGGACTCAGTGTCATACCAACCTAAGACAGGAAGGTGGTCTTGATACCACTGTTCTAAGGATGGGTAAGGATGACTGCTGGAGACCGACCACCTAAGACAGGCACCATCTATGGCCACTTTATATATAAACAGTTAGGGGGAGATGTCGGGGGCCTAGCCTGGCCGGAAAGACCCTGCCTCTAGATGGCGCCTGGCAGAGTGCCAGAAGTGCCTGCAGGTGGTATCATTCTAGGGCTACGCCACACCAGAGCGCATGTACCAGCACGCCCAGCTCGTGACCGGCCCAGGTGAGAGCTGTATGCGACGCCTTGTGGCTTAGGCCCTGTGTGACTTTAAGAGCCTCCACCTCTCGCATGTA
>PVLC010015045.1:20219-38188 GCA_004027655.1 Graphiurus murinus
CTGGGTTGTTGCTGGAGTGGGTTGCTGGAGAAGTTCTGGGAGGAAAGGTTGTTGGTTGCTAGTGGAAGGTGGATTGCTGGAGAGAGGGGTTATTGGGAGTCTGTTGGAAAGGCACTATTTGGAGAGACGGCTTCTGTGCTGTGTTTGTTACTGCTTGTGTAGTGCCCTCGATCCCAGAGAGAGAGGTATAATAAAGAGAAGTTTGAATCAGCAACATTCAGGCAGCGTCTTTATTGGGGCCTCACGGTTGAGGGTTCAGCCTGGGGTTCCCGATAACTTGGCAATATGGCTAGAAATCACAGGCTTCTCCTTTCTCATGGAAGCTGAAGAAATAGTATTTGGCCTTGTCTTGGACTGCTGGTAGAAAAGCCTCTGGATTGGAGAAACTCTATAATAGTAAATGAGGAAAGTTCTTAGGCATTGATATATAGTTTAGTTTTTATTTGAGACCTTAAAATCAAGTCTGAGTAAAGTGGAAGATAATATGCTGATTATATTATTAAGATGTTAATGGAAAGCTGATCATGATGGCACACATCTGTACTCACAGCATTTGGGAGGCTAAGACAGGAGGATTGCAGATTTGAGGACAGGCTCAGTAACTAAGTGAGGTCCCGCACACTTATTGAGACCTATTTCAAAATAAAACAGGACTGGAGGTAGAGCTAGGAGGTAGAATGCCCCTATGTTCAATTCCTGGTAGTACCCCTCAAAAAATATGCTAATGGCAAACATATCTGCCTTCATTTAAAGTGGATAGAAACATAACCAGGACGCTTAGAGTCTTAGAGTCACTTGTTCATGTGAATTTTACTAGGCACTGGTAGCATAAATCAAATGATCCAGGGCACAACTGAGTTAATGATAAGAAAGGTGCAGTGTGTATATATACTTTGTTGTTGGATGCATCTGTGCAGATCCTGAATGGGTAATAACAAAAGGGAAAGATTTAGTGTTGTTCCTGTCCAAGGACAATAATCGATAAGGATGTTTAGGCTATCTGTGTGCATACTAATCTTGGAAATACACTATCCTAAACTTTCTTGTCATATGTCATCCATAACAAGCAGCCTATGACAATTTCACTTGATGGGATTCAGTGCAATCCTTTCTGACACAAAAGGTAAAAGATGCCTGGAAAAAATTAGAGTGTTTTTAACCTCCCTCCTTCCCAGAACACTAAAAATATTGGCAATACTTCTGAGAATGACCTCTTTTGAAAATATCTTAAAAATAACATTTTTATACTTTACTATTCTGGATAGTAGCTACTAGGGCAGAAAGGAAATTTGCAATATTATTTCTGTGACTCTGAAGGCTATAATCATTCGGTATATTTCCCTTCATGTTTCAGTAATGTTATATTGATGCTTGTTTGGTTGAAGTTAAACCTAGAAGAATATCTATGGGAGATCAGATAACAGATAACCAGGAAGATGATTCACAGACATATTTAGCCAATCACCTTGATTATTCACTGAGGTTCCAAAGAAGTATTCATTTGAGGATCCAGCTCTTCCTTGAGAGAATGATCATTATCTGTGTCTGAGTTGGAAGATAATGGCTTTCCTAGTGATTTAGAACACTGGATAGACAGAGTTGATTTACACCACAAAAACACCTGTGGATGGTTGCTACCTGCCACAGTAATAAGTCCTGATGTTTGACATGTAATCACATAATTCCAGGGAGTTGAAAATCATACCGTTCATTCCAGAACTACTGAGGGTAGATAATCATTAGGCCTGGTGCCAAATTAGGCAAATACCACAGTATAAATGAAAAGATAATGATATGCTTCATGACTAGCAAACAAATGGAATGACAAAACAAATTGCAGACTGATAATGGGTGAAATTATTTTACTTCTCTAATAATAGAAATCTCAAGTGAGGTGGTAACACATGTGTTACTAATATGCTGTTGGCCAAATTGGGAGATGATAGTTGCTTGCAGTTTACTTGTAACTATCTGAAAAAAATAATAAAATTGATTGATTTTCTAAGCCTGAGACACTTTACATGATTCTTTTTCTATACTCCTCATATATACACTTGATTAGCCTGAAATTATGTGTGGATGAATATATCTGATTTTTTAAAAATTTATTGTTGCATTGTAGTCATACATCTTAATGAAGTACAAGTTGATACAGGCATACATGCACACATCACTCTTTTAGTCATTCTCCAGTTTCTAACCCATTCCCTCCCCCTGCCCTTCTTCTCATGCTCTATTAATAGTGATTGACTTTGATAAGTTTGCATTT
Organism: Graphiurus murinus; assembly: GCA_004027655.1. Taxonomy (NCBI): domain Eukaryota; kingdom Metazoa; phylum Chordata; class Mammalia; order Rodentia; family Gliridae; genus Graphiurus; species Graphiurus murinus. The sequence goes on from PVLC010015045.1 coordinate 22,489, forward strand.
GGGTGTTTCCTTCTTCCCTGTCTCATTTTCCTCAGTTACATCACCTTCTTTATTCATGTAAGTTTTCTTCTTCTTTGTCTGAAATCCTTTCTAAATTTAAAACATCACAGCACAGACAATTCTATCAGTCATTAAAAATAGATTTTTGTATGAAGGTGGGACATATAATGCATTAATAATTTGAATTATTGATTATGAAGATTTGATATAAAGCATATAAAAACCTAGATTTGTCTCTGAAAAGATGTTCTTGATATTAAAATGTGTTTTCTTATATAAATCCAAAGTAGTAGGTTTTTAATGTCAAATATCTGATTTGTAATATAGCCACTATTTTTTAAAATGTATTTCAACTGTATGCAGTTATCTTAGAAAATGCATCAAAGTAATGGTGGTGTGAGAGATGTTCTTCTTTAACACTTCACAGTTTCTTGTGTCATAGATAATAATGGATGAATTTGTGCCTTCTATGGAAAAGTGGAATATCTGCAATATAGGCAGTATCCAGGACTTAGAAAGATAAATTTGCTAATGGAAAACATCTATACACAAGTATTTAAATGTTAATAAACCATAGACCAACCCTGAGATTATTATTTTGAAGTAAAGGAGGTGTTTACTTACTTGTTATACAATGTTCAACAACAGTCAAAAATGTTTACTGCCTTTGAAAAATATGCTTTCACTCACCCTAAATTATCTGGTTTTCTTTGTTTTATTACCCAACACTAACTAAGTGAAGTTTTCAGGGTCTATGGCTGTATATTGGACTATCTTTATTTTTATTTATTTAATTTTTTGTGGCATAAGAGATTGAACCCAGGGGCTTTCTAACTCTGAGCTACACTCCCAAGCCCTATTTTATTTTTTATTTTGAAATGGAGTCCTGCCAAATTGCTGAGAGTCTCACTAAATTGCCGAGACTACTCTCAAACCTGCAATTCTCCTATCTTAGATTCCCAAGTATTGAGATTACAGGTATGTGCCACCACATTGTGGATGGACTATTTTTAAATTGTGACTTTTCAGGTACGTTTGTAGAGTTTTCAGATATTTGAAAGAAGTTAATTTGTCTGAACAGTCCAAAATAAAAAGCAAAGAAGAAAGAAAGAAAGAAAAGCTACAAAAAAATTAGATGCTGAGGTGCAGAAACATTTAGATATTGAAGAGCCAGAGAAAACAAGAATGAAGATTGATTCTTCAAAAAGGAGAGATGAGAGAAAATACTACAAATAGTAATCCAGTACCCCAGCAAATATCTTATATTTTTTCAATGGAGTGAGGCCTACATGAACCTACTTTGCTCCTGTGCATGCTTTACTAAAAGCTCAAGACAGTGAATACCATAATAAAACAATTCTTACATCATGGGAGAGAAGAAATACAATAAATACATTTTGGCCAATGTGAGACTTCATACATAAATCTCCTAAGAAAGTCCCAATTATATTGAGCACCATTTTCCACAGTGGGAACAACTCTAGAATTTATCCATCTATTGGCTTTCCTCCTTTACTCTTTCATTTTCTCAGTTGCCCACTCCTGTGGCATAGAAACATTTTCCAAAACTATTGCACACAAAACCATGTCTCTGCCTGTATTTTCCCCAGTTTCAGATACTATCCTGTGAACCTCTTAAGACATACTAAAACATACTGTTTAAACATACTAAAACAAAGAAACAAGCAAATAAACAAATGACCTGCCGTATAATCTGCTAGAAAGGCAGACAATAGATAACTGAAGTAAGAGGAATATGAAATGTACCATAAAAAGAAAAGATTAATGTAAGGCACAGGGAAAGTTAGTATGGGAAGGAACTTCTGAAAAGAAAACAGTTTTAAAATACAATTCAAATATCATAAAAATTAACCATCTAAAATGTGTCATTTAATTTATTTGCTACATTTGTAGAAGAAAACAAAAGCAAAAACAAACGAACAAACAAAAAACAAGGATAAGAGACAAATAAGGAAGAAAAGTGGGACTGTCATTTTAAATCGAATAATTTCAAGTATGTCCTCACGTTCTCTCCCTAGGCCTCTTTTCCTCCAGTCCTAAATTCTTAAAATCCAATAAATAGTAGAGTATTCTAAATCCAATTAATTAGTGCCTATATACCTTGTTAGTTTACAGAATGTGTTTTAGACTGATTTTTTAATAGACTAGAGGAGAGAACTATAAACCTACAATATAGGTATAGTCCAAGCTCTATTAACTAGATAATGTAGACCTAAAGAATCTATAAAGACCCAGACTTTGACCCTTCTGTGCTCCAGAATCAAAAGAACTGAGCTAGCCGGGCATGGTGGCACACGCTTGTAATCCCAGTACTTCGGAGGCTGACACTGGAGGATCCAGGTTCCCAGCCAGCCTCAGCTACTTAGTGAGGCCCACCACAATTTAGTGAGACCCTGTTTCAAATAAAAAATAAAAAATTAGGCTGGGGGTGTAGCTCAGAGGTAGAATGCCCCTGGTACCACAAAAAAAAAAAAAGAAGAAGAACTGAGTTCACTAATGGCTTGACACCACCACTGCATGTTTCTCCTGTTTATCATTTACAAAATTTTCTTTACAAAAAGAAGCCTAGACTCCAACACTTCTCCCTTTGAGTGCTTAAACTAAATTGTTCGCTTTCCTGAATAAATGTTCTTGCTTTGCTAAGGAAATCTCTGCTTGTGCCTCCTGTTTTAAAATTCCTTTCTGCTGGTGTTTGTCAAGAAACTTCCTCACTTCCTTGGACCCCATATGATAACAGCTGTATTGTATACTCAATATCATAATCTAATTTTGGAATGTTTTGTCTCTTTTAAAGGAAAACTTGTATGCATTAGCTTTTACTTTCCAGTTGTCCTTCAGCTCCCTTATCTACAACAAATATCAACTTTCTTTCTCTAATCTGGTCAATCTACTTATTCTAGACACTTCATGTAAATTAAATCATACAATATGTGTCGCTTCATAACTTCTTTCATTTAGCATAATGTTTTCAGGATAACCCAGGCTGTTTCACATGTGAGGACTGTTTGGGGCAAATAAAGTCTATCCTATGGGCATATATGTCATGTTTACTATTTATCAGGTAATGGATATTTTGATTATTTCAACTTTTTAGCAATAATAGGTAAAAGCCACTGGGCAGATGTGTCTTTTCTCTCAGAGACATCGGTTAAAGAAAAATTGCATCTGATGAAAGAAAAACTATTCAAAACTTGTAACAAGGAGAGAGAGGTTGAATACAACTTTTATAAAACAAAGGGTGGGAGAGCTTTTAAATGCTACAGTGAGGACATCAGTGTGACTAGGCTTCTGTGTTTGCTAATTGTCTTTTATGGACATTGGGTTCCTACACTCCAACAGAGTTGGGGAGGTAGATTAATTATCGCATCTATGACTACATTTCAAAGGATGGCATCTAGGTTCTTGAGAAATATACCTGGATTCTAAAACTATCAGGAGCTCAAAAGAAAATTTATATCTTAGAGAAGGATTGAAAAATAGCAATTGAAATTTTTCTTAAGTAAATCCTCTCAGAAAAGGGAGATAATTGGCCTTAGAAAGAGACCTATCTAATGTTTTGTGAGGATGAAAGGAACTTTATGACCATCTTTGTCTTAAACCTAGGAGTGGAATTGCTAGGTCATATGGTAACTCAATATTTAACTTTTTGGGTTGCAACTAAAATGTTTCCTGAAGCAGCAGAACCATTTTATACTTCTACCAGCAGTACTGAAGGTACAGTTTCTCCACATTCTCAGCAATAGTTATAATTGCCTTATTGCTATGGTTTGATTGTTACAGTCCCCTCCAAAATTCACCATAAAACTAATCCCCTCCAAAATTCACGATAAAACCTAATCCTCTCCAAAATTCAGGTGTTGACAGTTTGATGATATTACAATATCATCTTTAGGAGATGAATAGGCCTTGATAGCTGCTCCTTCATCATTAAGCTAAAAGATTCAACCAGAATTTATTTAGAAGCTTGCAATCTTGCTATTTTGCCATATGAGGATGATGCAAGAAGATACTCAGCAGACCAAATGCTGGTTCTGAGACTACAGAATAGTGAGTGTGGGAAACTGTTCTAAGGCTAAAAAATATTGGTTTAAGGATTTATAGCTATTTGCTTGCTTTGCCAGAAGACTGTCTTTCTTAAGGGAAGCAAAGACAATGACCCCGATGTTCCGTCTCTAGCTAAGCTATTTTCTTCTGTTTCACTACACCTTTTGATTGCTTTGCTTAAGGACCAAAGACGACCCTCAAGGAGGGATCTGAAGACAGCAACCACTGCCACTTCTACACAACTGCCAGATAACAACTTATATTTAAAACATTCTTAACAGAATGCTCTACTCATTAGCCAGAGACAATTAGTGATTTGATGACCCAGTCTTAACTCTGTAAACATACAATAAAAGGAAGAACTGAGTTTCACTCAGGGCATTTGGCTCTCTTGACTTCTCCTCTCTCACCTCTTTGAAACCAGGAATGAAGTTTCAAGAGTATTTTTTTTTTTCATCTCATAGACTTGTGCACTGCTGGTACAGATCCTGGCATGTGAGAAATATTTTTTATAACAAGTATATTTACAAAAATCTACTTCTGACTTGTGCTTAATAGGAAAATAAAAAAAATATCAACAACAAAATTGAGCTTCATATGTGACTACTTAAGTCAGCTTGTTAAAATGTGGCATTAAGCAGGCTCAGATCATATCATTTCAGTTTTAGAAGTGACTTTTTAAATTATCAACTTAAACCATTTCATTATAAAAACAAGAAAATGTAGGCTTATAAAGGTCAAGAAAATTTTCTAATGAGGGACTTTTGATTAGTACCCTCCTACACATATGTTCTGAGTTATTTTATCTATTTCAAGCTGTTCTCATATGAGTTATTTCCTTTGCTTATCTATTATGTAGCACATGGATTTTTAATAATGAGTTTTATTGGTACATAATTATGCATAATAGTGGAACATTTTGACATATTTGTCAACAGACGTACTACAATTTGGTCAATTTCACTCACCTGTTCCTTCCCTTTCCCTCTTCTCCTCCTCCCTTGATTTCATTTCTTCTGTTCTATTGGTATTACTTCTATTTTCATGAGGTCTCTTTTTATCTTTTTTGCCTACCAAGCTTATACACAAAAGAGAACACATATCAACCTTGACTTTCTGAGTTTGGTTTATTTTGCTTAACATTATGATCTCCAGTTTCATCTATTTTCATGCAAATAAATAATTTTATTCTTTGTTATGGCTGAATAAAATTACACTGTGTATATTTAATATATTTTCTTTATCCATTAATCTGTTGATGAATACCTAGGCTGGTTATATAACTTGGCTATTGTGAATTCCACAGTTATAAACACAGGTATACATATATCACTACAGCAAACTGGCTTCAATTGTTTTGGATAAGTACCAAGGAATGGAATACCTGGGTCATATGGTGGTTTCATTTCTAGTTTTCTGTGGAGCCTCTGTCTTTATTTCCAAATTTGCTCTAGTAATTTACAATCCTGCAACAATAACAGATTTGGATGCCTCACATTTTATGTATCAACTGTATGCCAGACACTATAGTTCATATAACATGTTCCTGATTTTGAATGACTATTTCAAAATTTCTACTTGTTGCCAGCCATGGTGACACATGCCTTTAATCCCCGTACTTGGGAGGCTAAGATAAGAGGATTGCATATTTGAGGCCAGTCTCAGCAACTTAGTAAGGCCCTCAGAAACTTAGTGAGACACTGTTTACAAATAAAAAATAAAATAGGACTGGGAGTGTAGCTCAGAAGTAGAAAGAACCTGGGTTTAACTCCCAGTACCATACACATAAAATTACTATTTGTATTTAATGCCCATTTTAAAGTGAAAGAAACTGAGTCTTGGAGGAATTATGCAGACTTCCTGAAATCAAAAATCTAGTAAGTGACATGGCTAGATTTCAAACTGGACAGGGGACTGTCAACTAAGTTCATAGTTATTTTGGCAGAGTGATGATTTTCTGTCTTCAGTCCACTAAAGAACAAAGAGAAAATTGAAGAAAGGTGAATTATCAAAAATGACACTTTTGTTTGGTGAATGTGACTGCATTGTTTGTCAACACATGTATCCATTGATTTATGTAAGCAAGGAAACATAATGAAGCAAACTAAAAACAACAAAATAGAAACAAAACAAACCCAAGACCAAACTAACCATGTCACTAGGAAACAAGTCCTAGGAGCATTTGCCATTTCACAGTCCTGCGGGACTGTACTTCAAACCATGAATATAAGCAGCCTTTAGGATGTTCTTCCTGTCTTAATCAATGAGAAACCATAAAAGTGCTATGAGATAATGTTTTTTTTGGTTATTGAATAGTAGACACAGAAGCCCTGTGATCCCTGAGAATGTGAAAACAACGAGATAAGCCCTGTTACTGCAAGAGTACACATTTCAGAAGTAGTTTCTAGGCAACAAAAGAAAGTAGAAAGGCAAATTAACCTCAGAAGTTTTCAGTAGAGAAAAAATGATTAGTTTAGGAATACTGAGATGCCCATAATTATTCAATTATTCATGGGACAGAATACTAGAGAAAAAGGATGTAGATACTTACACACACACACACACACACACACACACACCAGAGAGTAAAAGACCAAAACAGTTCTTGAGGTCATTTAGGAACAGATGCAACTTATCTTCCCAAACCCAAACCCAGAGTTGATAGATTAAGTAAGATGCAGAGCCTCTGGAAGAGGATTTCCCCTTACATATGGAGAAAAATAGCAATTAAGAGTGTTTTACCCACCTTAATCAGGTACATAAACAAACCTTGAAAGGATCTAAATGAACCCAAATAACCCAACTTCATACTAGAAGGAAGGGTGCAACACTGTTTCAAGTAATACTGCACAACCCAGAGACAAATAATAAAAGGAACAAAATGCACAGCATACATAAAAATTACCAGGCATACAAAGAAGCAGGAAAAGATAAGAAGTAATAAAGAGAAAAATCAACAAATATAAACAGATGTAGAAGTGACAAACAACATGATTAACAAAGGACATAAAAATAGTTATTATAAATATGTTTCAAAAGTTCAAGGAAGTAAATGAAAATAGGAACATGATGAGGAGAGAAATAAGAGATAAATAAAATAAAATCTTTAGACATATAAACATATTTAAAATACATCAATAAGAGATTAAGTATTTCTGAAAAATAGTAAACTTTAAGATGTGGAAAAATAAAATACTACAATAAATCATAGACTGGAGCCTCAGTAACTTTTGGGACAGTTTCTGGTATTATTTGATTTATACAATGAGGTAAGGGAGTAGAAGAACATAAAAAAAAGTTCTAAAAAATAACAGCAAATTTTTCTAGTTCAATAAAATCCACAATCCCATGGGACAATACAACAAATCAAATATGGAGCAAGGAATGTCCATGTTACGTATATAAGGTTTCTCTCCAGTGTGAGTCCTTTCATGAAATTGAAACATCTGAAAGTTTTGTCACAGTACTTACATTTATAGGTTTTCACTTTAGTGTGAATCTTTTCATGTATCTGAAAATAAGAGAAAAATTCAAATGTTTTCCCACAAAATTTACATTGATATCATCCACATTTAGTGTACACTACCATATGCCTTCTACAAATAATATTGAAAATGATTTTCACATTACTTACAAACAGGGTTTTGTTGAAGTTGGAATCCTTTCATGCCTTTGAATGGAGTAGTGATCACTAAAGTATACTTCAGATTATATAGTTTTTTTCCCCGTATTCTTCAGTCTCAAAAACCTTGTATATGGTATCTGGAAGAGTATGCCCACTAGGAATTGAGTGACAAATGGAGACTGCTCCAGGCACACTACAATCATGTGGTTTTACTACAAACATACTTGTCTTCCTCAGATTATGATTTGAAATATGGATAAGAATTATTCTATTAAGTTGACACACTATCACTACTTTCTCTACCTTATAAGTGCTAAAATGTGGTCCCCAGAATCTTCACAGTTCTCATTGACACACACTCCTCCTGGCTTAAGTTCATAACCACATCATCCAAGACCACTGAGTCCTTTTCCACTTCCAGGCTGTCCTCCTCACCACTACCTGGTCCTGTTAACCACTGTAGGTCATAGCCCCACTGGCCGACCCCACTGGGGTGGAAAAGGTTGGTGAAAGGGACAGACAAGACTTTGACAAAGAAAAAAGTGCCACGTGTGTGTGTGTGTGTGTGTGTGTGTGTGTGAGTGTGAGTGTGTGTGTTACTGGAGATTGAAACAAGAGGCATTCTACCTCTGAATTAAAGCCCTAGTCCTATTTTCTAAATATAATTAAAAGTTTATCAAGTGAGATTTCAACTAGAATAAAAATTACATCATGACATTTTGGATAAAAATAAATTGTTCAATGTTAATTTTCAATGCAGAAATCTTGCACAACTTTTGATTATTATCTTTTTTCTCTTCTTTACTGTGATTCTGAGGACAGAACCCAGACTTTGCACATGCTAAGCAAGCACTGTACCACTGAGAGGTGCATGCATTTGTGGCATTTGTACAGGTTCATGCCATCACTACCAGCCTGCACGTCTTCTGTGCCCCCAATGTCATTCTATATTGATCTTGAATCTAGTGACTTTAGTGCTTTGACTATTTTGTGACTAGTGATAGACTGTTTGGACTTATACCAACTGACATTTGCTAAATTACTGGAATAAAAAAAAATTACTGGAGTCCATAAATTCATGCCTTTCCTCATAGTTAGAATCTCATAGCCAATATTTTTTCTCAAATACAGGTCTGACACATTTTTTCTTTTATCTCATTAATAAATTCTAATCATATACAGGTTAGATATTTTTACTGTATGTTCTTTTTTCAAAATATTCATTATTTTACCTTCTCTCTACACTTTTTCCTCTCTGTGTTTTAGTGTGCTTGTGCAGATTTTCACTGTTATATTTCTGTAAAAAATAGTTGTGCTTTTATTTTGATTTGTAGAGTTTTGTTTTCATTTGCAGCTGAAATTCTAGCAAATCGTTTTGACTATACTGACTATGTTAGGGTGTTTCTACTTTAGTTTTGCCTTTGCATCTAGGTCATGTCTGAACACCCAGGATATTTTGTATAGTGTCTAAACTATGTCTGGGCCTGGATTCTAACATATACATCAGATCTGATTTTTGCTGATTCTTCTGACTGTCTGTCCTATGTGTGTGTAGTTAGGAGTCAACCAAGGATGTAAGAGAATTTTTATACACAGTTTTTAGAAAGTACTTTTTTATTATTCCATCTCTATCTCAACTTTTTGCTGTCTTGGAAAGCCAGATCTCTGTATTTTCTCTAATCAGTAAAACTCCACTTTCTCTGACCAGTAATTTCAAAATACATTAAGGAGAAATTCAATGTGAACATGAGTCTCCTCTTGTGTGCTTCTTTTGCCTTAATGATTAGTTGTTTCTAGAGATAACCAAGGATTTACCTGTGACGTACCTTGTAGGCCCATACAATATGGCTGAAAGTGGGTCCCTGGGGCTGCAGCCTTGGGGATTATATTTGGTTCCTCCTACCCTATTCATTCTCTTCCTTTCAGCCTCCATAATGGAGCATAAATCATGTGCTCTCCTTTTCTCTATCTCCCACTGCCATGTGCTGAGATCTGTGGTCCCCAGCCTCACATGGACTGAACCCCAAACTGTAAGAAAATAAATCTCCTTTCTCTAAGTTATATGGTCAGGTCTTATTATACATAGATATAAAATGTCCCCTAAAGAGCACATTTATTAATGTTTGGAGTTGATATAATTGAGTCATGAGGGTTGTATCAACCCTCAATTATATCAACTCCAAACACCAATTTATGAACTCTTTAAAGAGCCATTCTGTACCTAACAATAGCATTCTGCTCATATTCCCTGAAGAGCTCATGCTCAGCTCAGAATGCATAATGCATTTAGTTCTCTTTAAGAGTTTCCACAGTCTCAAGAGTTCCAGTGTCAATGAAAAGTCCCAAAGTCCAGAATCTCCTCTGAGACTCAAGATGAACTCTTGTGAATACGTGTAAGACAATTAAGACCAAAATAAAAAAAAATAAAAAAAAACAAGTTATACGCATCTAATACATAATGGCAAAGAATAAACATTTGCATAACTAAGAAAGAAATAGGGGCCTAGAAAGAAGGGGTAGGACCAAAACAGTAATGAAACTGGCAGGGCAAGCATTTGATCTTGCAGCTCCATTTCTGACATCCAGGGCACATGGCAGTGAGAAGTAAATTTTAAAGGGCCGTGGCAGCCCTATCCCTGTGGCCTGGCTTGCTGTGTGGCTTACTGCCTTTTCCATCCTGGCTCCATGGCTTGCAGGTACTTTCCTCAAGGTCATTTCATGTTTCTGGAGTTTTTAAGTACTAGAGTTTTTCTTGTAACTGTGGCTTCACCCTCTCACAAAGTGCCCCATTTGGGCCTGCTTGCAGGGATGCTGACCCTACGACAGATTGCCTGGCTTCCCAGCTCTTCCTTTGAAATCTGGGGGGAATCCCCCATTGCTCCCTTTTTCTAGCAAAGCCAACATAATGTGAGATCTGAGATGGGCCACCAACAGAAAAGGTAGTCACACACTCTTTAATTATTGCTACTGGGTCATTTTTAATCACAGCCCCTGGATCTGTTCCATTCATGTGGCCACTGGTCTCAACTCCATCTGCAGCCTCCAGCATGGCCATTGCTAGCCCAACCTCCATCACAGCCACCCTTCCTCCTTCCTTTCAGCCATCTTACTTCCTTCCACAAAATCATATCTCTGAGCTGCAGCTTTACACATGCCTTTCTATTCCAACTTCTAATCTATATTCTCATTGCTTTAGTATCTGCTCCCAAAATTCAGTGTACAAATCACTGGATGCAGATATCAATATCCATGATGCAGTTTTAGATATTTTGTTGTTCTGAGATTTCCTCTGCTGATTTAATCAGCACATCATCTTTAAGTTCAGCCTCACACAAAATTTCAGGACATGGGGAAAATGCAGATAAGTTCTTTGCCAAAGTGTAACACACATGGCCTCTGCTCCATTTCCCTATGGAGTCATCTTTGCCCTCCATAATCTCCTGAGCACAGTCCCATCTGCCTTTCTAGCCACATTCTGGCCCTTCCACTTTCCTCTCACAAACCAGTTCCAATGAGTCACATTGCACATGGTCAGACTTAGCTATAGCAGCAATACCACTTCCTTGGTACCATTTTCTGTTTCAGTCAGCATTTCTATAGCCCTATAGCCATAATCTAAATATCTAACCATGTAATTTAGAGAAAAATATTTAAATATTTATTTTCTTATGATTTTTGGTTCAGTACATGTGAGGCTGAGGACCATGTATCTCAGGGCATGGCAGCAGGAGATGGAGAAAGAGAGAGCACATAGGCTGTGCTCCTCACATCATGGAGACAAGAAGCAAGAGAGGGTAAGCAGGTGGAGGAATCCCCAAGACTGCACCCCCAGAGACCCATGTGCAGACACACCCTACAGATCTACTAGGTACCACAATGGATTTATCTACTACTGGGATTACAAGCCCTAAGACTTGATTGGATCAACTCCAAACACCAAGGTATAAGCTCTTCAAGGGGTCATTCTATAGCTAATCAGAACGCAAGGTAAATCATTCAATAAGCATATTCAAGTCCTTGAAAATACCCATAGTTTTTGGCAAAACAATTTAGTGTTCAAGAACTAACCTAAGTAAATAGTGATATGAATTGATGTATATGCAAGATTATGTTTATGTAATCATTAATTACAATAGTGAAAATTAAATTCCACATAATATATATTATCAAAAGTCTAGCTATGTGATGAGATCATTTGCAGGTGTTCTTAAAACATAGCTAAAACATGAGAAATTTTTAAAGATAGAATGCAAAGTAAAGTAAGATATCAGAAAATATTTATGCTGTTACTACCATTCCTATATATATTTTTTAATTTTATTTTTTAATTGGTGCATTGTAATTATACATCTTTGTTAGGTACAAGCTGATAAAGGCATACATGCACACATTTCTCATTTAACCCTTCCCCAATTCCCGCCCCACTCCCTTGCTCTCCCTCCATCACATGTTCTGTTTAGTGATTGACTTTGATATGTTTGTGAAAGTACATCATGTGCATTAGGCTGTCCCCCCCTCCTCCCATCACCTTCCATTAAGTCAAATCCTTTGCCCACCTAAGGTTTCTCCTTCATCTGGAGTCCCTCTTATGTCCCATTTTCTCCTTAGTTTCCACATATTAGGGAAAGCATACGATTTTTTACATTTTGTGACTGACTAATCTCAGATAACATAATGTTTTCCAGTTCCATCCATTTCCCTGCAAATAACATGATTTTGTTCTTCTTTATGGCTGAGGAGAATTCCATTGTGTACATATCCCATAGTTTTGTAACACATTCATCTGTTGATGGACATCTTGGCTAGTTCCATATTTTGGCAATTGCAAATTGTGTAGCTATAAACAGATACACATGCATCTGTCCATCGTGCCTATATTTTAATAAAAATATTTTTGAATTTTTCTTTTTTTCTCTCCCTTACATTAAGAATGGTTATATAATCATGATATAACCACTTTTTATTTTTATTATTGGTTTGTGTTTTTCTGTAGTTACTTTCTATATTTATCACTATTCTATTCTTTTTCTGCAGGCTTTTGTTTTGTTTTTTGGTACTAGGGATTGAACCCAGAGGCATTCTACCTCCAAGCTACACCTATAGCCCTATATTTATTCTTTATTTTGAAACAATATCTCACTAAGATGAAGAGGGCCTCACTAAGTAGCTGATGCTGGACAACAACCTGCAATCCTGTTGTCTCAGTCTCCCAAGTACTAGGATTACAAGTGTGCACCACCAAACCAGCTTCTGCAGTTTTTAAAGCAACAGAATAGTCAGTAAACTCAAGAGTATAAGTAGTAGAGTTCTAAATGGATTTTTTTGGTTATTATGATGAATATGTATTGAATTAACAAAGAAATAACCTTATTTAATAGTGCCTTTTAAAAGTAGTTTCAAGATATTGCCTATCTTTTAAAAATTTCTTCTAACTTCAGGGCTCATATTTGAGTAAATTTCATTATTTTTTCCTCCAGTACTCCATTACAAAGTTTTAATCTGTTTATCTTCATCTATTCATAAATTTATATAAATGAATATAAAGAATTTTAAGACAAACTCTACCTTGACAATATGAAATGTTTTAAGAACTTCAATTCCTGATTGTGTGCCTTTTATTATATATGAGTCAAACACATTGAACTCAAGCTAGCATTTGGTGGCCACTACAAATGGTATGTTAAATAAGTTAGTAGATACATTATGGATCTTTTATGGGGTCTTTATGTGGCCACATATTTGGGCAACAATTATGTCACTGATGAACCTTTTCTCTTTTATTCTTCAAGATCACTATTCTTACAACGTCTTCAGACCAGAAAGCCCCACTACATTGTTGATACTAACATTATCTTATACTTTGTTTTTTTAGACCTGGAAATAATTGTCCTATATGCCATTCCAAATTCCTGACACAAATACTTTAGATACTTTTACTCCAATAAGAATAGAGCACATTTTTCAAGATGGCGCCTGAGTGAAATGCTTTTACCCAGACGTTGTGATTTCGAATCAAATTTGCCCAAAATACCAGCTTCTTAACAAAAGGAAAAAGTAACAAAAAGGGGCGAAAGCTAAACCACAACAGAAGAGAACTTGGAGAGTCATTTGGAAAATAAAGGGGACCACAAAGCAGAGGCTCGCTGTGAGCTGCGGGCCTCGCACGGACCCCGCTCGGACCCCGAGTGGACCACAAGCGGACTGCCAGCTGCAGACTTGGAGGAACTGGGACCTAGAACTGAGAACTACAGGCACCTCAGCAGACTGACCCAGGGAACAGGCATGGTGTGCCACATCCATGCAGGCAGAGAACCCCCACTAACCACAGCAACCAGACACATGGGACGATCAGCGTAAGCTCCAGTAGGACATTTCCACGACACCACTCCAGGGACTGGGCGAACAGCTGTACAACAGAGATTGAACCAGGATGGCAGCAAATGCAACTTCTTGACAGAAAAAAGAGGAGAGGAGCTGCACAGATTCCAGGAAACAAGGGAGCGGACACTGCGCAATGCAAGCCGGCGGGAGCTGGGAGCCAGCGGGAGCAGGGAGCCAGCATGGGCCATTTTGCATGCCAGCCCCTCCCATACAACTTCCTGCCAGTTATCCAGACCTCCATTGACCTAGAGCGCCCCCAGCCACCAGAGGTGGAACAAACAACAGAAATATGAGCAAAAGGGATCTGTAAGTTGAATTGCACCCCTGACTTGCAGGCGCCCCTGTGAAGACCCAAGAGACATAAATTAGCAGCAACAACCCCCTGCCTGCACTGACTGAGCAAATACAAATGCCAGAGACACACTCGAAAATTTAAGCTCGGTACTTGCGAACTAGCAGAGTGTTTGTCTTAGTGCTTGGTTGCTGTTTTTATGTTTTGGGTTTTTGTTTGTTTGTTTTTATGTGTTATGTATTATCTGTTTTTACTCAATATTTGTTTTGTATTGCCTTGATTTACTTATGCTTGTTTGGATTATTGCTTGCTTGGTTAACACTTGCTTAGTTTGTTGAATCCCCTCCTTTTCCCTTTTAGAAGCTTCCCCCTCCTCTCTCCCCTCTATATTCCTCTCCTCAACATTGTACCTCCTCTCTTTTCTTTTTCTTTTTTTTTCTTGTCTCACATCAAGACCATCTCATACTATCACACTCAAAACTCTATATTGACTAACAGAATCTCCTGACATATCTACTACCGCTAATCATTACACTCAACCTTTTATTCTACAGGAACATACCCTCTTCTTTACCCTATTCCTGCATGCATTACTATGACCTCTCACTCAACCTCTATCACTGAACACAAACTATTCCTGTATATACCTTCAGATACCTCTAAACCCCCCTACCCCCTGCAGAGATTGTATGAGAAAACTTGCAAGAGCAGCAAAGATACAAATCTAAGAACAGGGTAACCATGGGAAGGAAAAATAACAAAGAAACAATGAGCTACCACAATCCCTCAATAACAGATATCACCAACCCAGAATGGCAGAGATTACCAGAAGAACAATTCAGATCTTTAATACTAGAAACAATACAGAATTTTCAGAAAGAATGTAGGCAGAGCTTTAAAGAAATAAAGGAATAAATAAAGGAACAAATAAGCAAAGATTCCGATGACCAGAAAAGGAACCAAAGAGAAGCATTGAAGGAAGTGAAAGATGAAATAACCGAAATGAAGGCATCAATGCAAACTATAAACAGCAGATTAGATGACATGGAAAATAGAATATCACTCTTAGAAGATGATCATTCCAAAAACGAATCTATAGTACATAATTAAAAGAAAAAAAAAAAAAAACAGCCGGGCGTGGTGGCGCACGCTTGTAATCCCAGCATTCGGGAGGCTGAGACCAGAGGATCTGGGTTCGCAGCCAGCCTCAGCTACCTAGTGAGGCACTCTGCAACTTAGTGAGACTCGGTTTCAAAATAAAGAATAAAAAATAGGGCAGAGGGTATAGCTCAGAGGTAGAATGCCCCTGAGTTCAATCCCCAGTACCGCAAAAAAAA